>JAJOOF010011042.1:0-25786 GCA_029582545.1 Solanum lignicaule
TTAAATGTTTTCTTGGTAAAGAAAGTTTTAAATTCATTATGTTTTTAGTGTCTATGCGATGAATGAATGCTAAGAGGCTTGTATTAGACCTCTTCGAGGTCGAGTATGCCGGTTACGACTAGGGGGTGCTCCCGGGTCGTGACAGACCTATTTTAAAATTCCAAGTCCCTCATTTCACAAAACGCCTTTAACCAACGACGCTCAAAAAATGGCGTTCATGCTAAGATTTATTCTGGGAGTTCTACTCACCCTAATTCAATTTCGTAAAGTTATACGGATTGCTTAACGACTTATCTATGTAATCAAAATCATAAATAATTCACCCGATTGTTACCAGATTTTCCCTACACCTTAATGACTCCAATTTCGTCCAAATCTGGACTAGGTTGGGAAATATCAAGTTACTACGAAAAAGTTTCCGACCCAAAAATTTTCCTTGTTGGCTTTTCTATAACAACGAAACCTGGTCATTACAATAACAAAGGTAAGAAAGGGGCCAAACAGTAAAAGCACCTAAAACACACAAATGACCTCGAGGGTGATTACAATTTTTTAACCAATTATGCGGTCAATTGTTTTCTTATAAAAGTCTAAGGCTATGTTGGATATTTAATGTTTAAAATTATACTTCAGTTTTTGCAAGGAGGAATTAGATTATATTATGTTGTATATATTAATTATGAGGTTCATTTAAATGATTTTACCAATTGAAATAGAACACTTTGGCTAAGGACTAAGTATACCGTCATTTCTATTTATTAAAAATGGAAAGAAGGTTATGGTGATCAAATTTCTTCTAACTAAATTTTATTTGATCTAAACTCTAACTCTCCTCAAGATTACTCAGGTAGGTATATCTACCAAATGGATCGGTTATGCTAAATTTATCTGAATTTAAGTTAATAAATACATCAACTACTGACTCACTCAAAATTTATTGCTGTTAAAATTTATTGGGATAAAATATGGCTCACGCCCCAATCCGCCCACTTCTTACTAAGTTTCAATCTCTTTTATTTGTTCTTTTATAAATTTTGGGTACCTTTTAAAATAATAATTTTTCTTTATTATACCAATATATAAGATATCAAAAAAAAAGAAAACTTGTTCTTTAAAACACTTTGATAAGATTACCCATGGGATAATCTGACTAAGATATTAGTGTAACTTTTTACGTCTTGGATTGAAATGGACAGAGCTGATAAATGGATGGATTGTACCAAACTAGGACATATTCTACTAATTATATCTAAATAAGTTTTTCTTTTCTATAGTTAGGGCATCTTATAAATCTATATCCTTTAACATATGCATACGGGTATTGTATTATGTTTATCTCTAATAATATACTAATTGAAAATGTAAAAATGAGGAAAAAAAATAGTATACCTCACATGATCAAAGTTCAGTATCAAGTTAACAATGTAGGGCTAGATGAAACAAAGGATGAACAATAATATGGAACAATATGACTTTTCAATCGAACTATTTGAAATATGTTTTCAATTAAATCCGCATAGGGATGCATATTTGAAACAAGGAGCATGATAAAAGTACTATATTTAACTTCATCAATGGTTTAGCGTTGTTTAGATAGGACAGTTGATTAGCAGTAACTAAGTCGTCCTAGAAGAACTTTGAACTCTTCTAGCATATCTAGATGGTCTTTGAGAAGTAGGATAACCTACACATTAAAAAAATAGTACTTCTAAACAAGAGCACGAGGGTTGTCAAAAATATCTATGTACTCAAATTATAAATAGCATCACCTTATCGTGCATTTCTTTGACGTTCTTTCTCTCCCTTTTAAACATGGAAAAAATATCTTTCAGTTCACTGTAATTTTCTAAACGTTCCTGCAAGAAGTTATGAGGCCATATGTTAGGAGTAAAGTTTTTTAATTAATAAAAAAATAGACCTTTTATTATTAAAATCATAAAGTAACATATATGTAACCTCTGTTTTTTTCACAAAATTGAGTGTTTGTTCCATCAAATATGTTTTCTCATCTTCATCATTTAGGACTATTTCATAGCCCTTGGGTAAAAAAGGATTTAAACCAAGGAGCAAACTAGGATGTCCTTTGAATAAATCTTTCGCCTTTTCTATGACACTAACAATATGAATTCTGTGAGAAATATCAAGACTTAGTTCCACATAAATCATCAAATAAGAATAGAAATTAATGACTATTGACAATAGTCGAATTGTAGTAGCAATCATTTTTCTCATAAAGTCCATCATAACAACAAGGAATGTGATATACTTCTCCCTTTGATTTGGAAACTTTTCCTTAACTTGGTTCAAATAAGAGAATGCCTTATCAATCGTCATTTTTTGCTTACTAGCACTAGCTCTGTCAACATCGCTATCACCACTAATATTACCCAGAGCACCTCCAGAAACATGTGATTGACTGTGACAAATAGAACCACAGCTTTGTAGTAAAATTTATTTGTCCAATATATAATATCGAGTTATGTTAAACTCTCTTCCACTTTATATTAATGCTTATTTTGGGATAAATGAAAAAGCTTTTAATAGTTCATTCAGAATTGACAAATCCTTTAATATATGATACAACCAAATAAATAGTGGTACTTTTCATAGGTTGGAGCCCTTAACCTAACAAAGAATTATCTGAAAAATAAAAACTAATCTAGATCAACCCTAACAAATGCAACAAATGGTAAAGATTCAATCTCTATATTCAGTTGTGCCTGATAATTCTGTGTGGAAGACAAAAAAACGATATTCACTACTCTGAGTTGTTGAGTAATTGCAAAACAAATGGTATCTAACATGTCTTGATCACTTAAGATACACAGACCATACATCATAGGAATGAAAAATAACTAATTTATCAAAAATTCATCTAAAAATTTTAGTACATACAAAATTGACCTAGAAAAAAAATGAACAGAAGGCAAAGATCTTACGAATCTCTATGGGAAAAACCAAATGGAGTGTCATCTCTCGATCTCTTCATGCTGCAAAAATAGAACAACAAAAATAAGTTTTAAAGTAACAAAAACAAATAAACAAGAGAGGCTCCATTTTCTAAATAAACACACCTTTTGAGATAAGTTTGTAAAATGAAAAGTCTGAAGGGATCTATGAACAAAAAGTAGATTTTAATCAATTGTTTAGATCAAAGAACTAACAAAAATCTTATTTCAATTCGGTTGTCTCTACCTTTTCCCCCCATCCACTTTGACTTAGAAGCACTACAACACACACATGTTTCAGAAATAAAGAGGTAAATGACAAAGAAGTGAGGCTAAAAAATAAATTTAGAAAAAATATTGCTATTGTATATCTTATGTACTTCTAATATCAAATTATGCATGTCTATTTATTGTATTAAAAAAAATTTGGTCAATAGTTTAAAAAGCTAAAATGTTAAAATGAGCTTAAATTAACGTAATGACCCGAACGGTCATTTTTATAAAATTACCAAATTACCCCTCCCAGTAGTTGCCCCGAGTCATTCCTGATAGTCAGTGAAGTTGGTTTTAGAATTTTGAACTATTCATTTAACTATAGTTAATTAATAAGTGAGCAAGTTTTAAATAATTACATTTAATAGGTGGTTAATGGGCCTAGTCCATAATCTATTTAATACCCTTACTACTTTGTACATATATAAGAATAAATTAGAGTTAAATAAAGTTGATATTATTTATTAATTACATCACAAAAGAGCAGAACCCTACTACGGACACAAAATGGGAAAAGAATCGCAGGTGCTTCAGGTAATATGCTAAACTTAACTCTAAATATCTTGGTACATGCATTAATTGTTAGGCGATTATATATAAATCTATTATATCTATTGATGGCTGAGTAAGAGAAGGTGAATTGTTGAGTTTTAATTTGTTTTCCATTAACTGCTAAGGATGAAAAAGTCTCTAAAGTGGGTGGACAAAATTAGTAGGAAATTAATAAGTAATGATGGAGAAATAAGGGAGTAATCATGAGTTGGTTATGGAGAAGAAACGATAACGATGAAATAAGGTACTGCATGATCCTTGTTTGAAGATTAAGCACTGTTTTCGTATAACTTGAGTGGATTCAGATTGTTTTCTTAGAATATCACATTATAGTACAAGGTTTAATATATTGAGATAAGTAATGAAATATTATATGTATTAGATTATAAGTGATAATGCAATAATTAGTTGACCATTATAGATGTCATTGGCTTTTTTTTTTTTTGAGAAGTTATTGCTGGTGTTCCCTTTGGCAGTATGCCAAGATTTCCAGTGGAATATTGATATGCCGTCAATGGCCATTTTTGGGATAATTATTGGACAATTATTGTAATAACTCATTGGGAAAACTAAAGTGATAAAAAGAAGGCGTGTGGGTATAATTTCTGCATAACTGTTACTATTTTGGTGGATTGTATCCATCTTGGAAATATTTTTATAGGATGATCTAGTTTTCGATTTATGATATAGGAGAAGTTGGAACTTAATCCTAGGCTTGAAACTTGAAAAATATGAGAGTTGACATGTTAATTGGCATCAAGATTTAAGAAATTGATTATAAATTGATCAGTGAGTTTTTGGGTCTAGGCTAGACCTATAGTAATGTGGGTGTTGTTAGTTTCGAAATCTTATTATGATTATTAATGTGAATAGATTGCTTTGAGTTGGGAGTACAACTAAAAGGGAAGGCTCAAGTCCCGGAGTGATTGTTCGATTATTTGAGGCAAGTGGATTTCGAAATCCTTGTTAAGTGTATGGAATTCGTGTATTTCCTTGTATTATGTGTTTGGAGGTAATGAGACTTGGTGATGGGTTGACTTGTCCACATTGATTAATTCAAATAATGAAAAAGGGGTAATAAAAGGCAATGTGATTAATTGTTTGACTGTGATGTGTTGAAAATTATTTGTGACGGGCATTGGTACGAGTAGCGATGTTATAAAGGGAAAGTTTATTACTATGGAATGCGGATTGTAATCCGAGAATGCCAAAGCATATGGGTATTAGCTGATATATTATTGACTTGATTTATTATGTGTGATTGTGTTCTTTATTGAACCCGTATACTGGTGATAGCTGAGGTGATTACATATCAGATTGATATTTGATTGAGATGAGTCATCCCTTTTATTGAAATCATATTGTGCACATGCATTGACATGAGTTTGAGTATAAGTTGGGCACGTGGAGATCATCCGTGCTGGGGATGGTGAGATGTTAAAATTATAATTTCGGCACGTGGAGATCGTTCGTGCGAAATTTGTTTGATTTATGATAGTGTGTTGAGATCGTCCGCACAGACACGTGGAGATCGTCTGTGTCGGTAAATGGACCTCGCGAGTCTCCCATGTGTCATGAACTCTCAATGTATTATCGTGGTGTATCATGTATATACGGTTGATAGAGTACTTGGTATTCTGAGGCATATCATTTCATGGTGTCATATTGCATTGCATCCCATGACATCCTTCATTCTTGATGATTATGTGTTTTATTGGTGGTTGGAAAGTACTAGATGTTTGATTACCTCTATTTGAAGAACTTGATCTTGTGTGTTGTTGATATTTGTGAGTGTCTTTTTGTGAAAGTTGTGATTGATGAATATTGAGTTTGTTGTTGAGGATATGTAATTTGTTAAAGTGATTGTTGTTGAGCTGGATGCTTTGTAAACTGTGAAATGTTAGGTTGGGCTGGTTTTATGCAGGTTGTAGTTGTGGAGGTTCGATTGGGGTGTAATGAGTACCCATATTCTAGTCCCTTAGCTTGTGTTTAGAGGTGTACTTGTTGAGTATTGTATGATTTGGTACTCACCCCTTGCTTCTACAAATTTTTTTAGGTTACGAGCCTGCATTTTGTGATACTTTCCATTCTCTTATTTTTCGAGGCTTCTTGGAGATTTGTGAGGTAGTTGCTTGTCATCTCCGCGGACCTTCTTACTCCTACTTATGATATTGTTCTATTTTAGAGACAACATCATTTGAGACTTACATTTTCTTTCAAATCTATCGTAATACTTTAGAGGTTTGTACACCTGACAACAAAATTTTGGGGGTATTTTTGAGTTAATTTTTGCATTTTATAGTAATGGGTGAGTATTAGGCTGACTTTTCTTGGTGGGATATGAAGAGTGTCATCACGTCCATTTTGGGGTCATGACAAAATGGTATTAAAGTCCTAGGTTCATAGGTCTCACGTGTATACAAGCCCAGTCTAACTGAGTCTCGAGGATCGTTACAGAGACGTCTTTATTTATCTTCGAGAGACTATAGTGACTTTTAAAAAAAATCTTCACTTCTTGAATATCTATCGTGCATCCTTTGTCCGTTTTGATTCTTATCACCTCATTCCATTCTCTTTCACGTATAGTGATGATTCGTGCGTGATTCCTCACGTGAGTATTTTGTGTGTTGTATATGTCTTTGGATGTTAGATTTGTTACAAACGTGGAAGTGATAGACTTATGGAAATGATGTGTTGTCAGATCTGGAATGTTTAACGATCCGAAGTCATGATTTACCGAAATATTTTGAGAATATCTGAATGATGAGGATGAACAATGGTTTGAGGACTTAATGAATGTGTTATCCTTTTTAGGCTAGTTACCCAACTGTGAGAACATTACTTGTGTGGTATAAGGGATATATGGAGTGGTTCGGCAATTGGAAGTGGAATTATTAATAAGATGGCTAGATAATGAATATTGTAACTATGGAAAATACAGTTAGTAAAGTTGTCATGATATTTATGGGTTTCTTAGCGAATGATGAGAAAGATATTGCGCCAATTGTGGTCAGAACCTCTACTGCGGTTTCATAGATTGAGTGTATATTAAAGAGGGTCATGATACGACTACTATAACGGTATCGATGCTTACTTGGTTGGATTTATGGAGTGTGTTACTTATGTTATTGATCTAATCTACGAAAGAATGAATATCTTTGGGGTTATAAAAGGAACAAATTTGGTAATGTGTTGTAGCTATTCAATGGATAGAAATGTGTGGGTTATTTGGGTACAATCTTCTCAGTAGGTATGATATGTTTTAATGGTGGATCTAATAATTTTTTTGCAGTGTGACACTAGTGGTCTATGGAAACGGATACATCGATGTCAAGTGTGAATACTAACTACTTAAAGATTTATCAATTGTATTACATGCTCGTATATAATGCGATTTGATGTTGCATTCACATTTGAGAAATCAAATAGGTTGTAACTGCAGATGTTTGGGGTTAAGTAGTGTGTATAAGGAAGATTTTAGTGGTGGATCGTTGATATGGTATTAATGCGTTAAGTTGAGAAGTGTATCTCGAAGATTTTAAATGAGTGGTGATCTCATCGTAAGCTCCATGGAAGTGGATTGATATTATGATGACATGTTTATGGGTAAAGGAAGTCCCAATGAGTATACTTTTGTGAAGGTAATTGAGAATTTTAGTAAGAAGGTGCGTATAAAATTGGGTTAGTCTCTTGGATTTGGTTAGTATAAATGGGTTTAAGGTGTCATGTCAATGATAAGGTTGAGTTCAAGATGATGGCAAGGGCTATTGAGCATAACGGTAATAAGGGTTTGTGATGGATTATGATTGAGTTGCAACTATATAATAAGGATTGTTGGTTAAACAAATTTTGTATTGGAATGACGACTTGCGAGTATTTAAGGTTGTGGTTTGATATTATTTTGTGAGTAGCTTGATTGCATGGAAAGTTATAGGAGGTGCTGAGACACTGCTTGAATAAAATTTAAAGGAGCTAGAGTCATAAATGGAAAGAATTAGTGTAATGTAGTTTAGTCTAGCGATCGAGAACAAAGATATTTACTTTGAGTGCAAGGACAAAAGATGTACCTTCAGATAGTAGAAAATTGAGTTCAGAGACGTGTGGTTTCATCTATTTTGCTCTACTTATGTTAATAGTGTCACGGATTCATCATATTGGTTAAAAACTATTGGATAAAATTTGAGAGAGGAGTGTACAGACGTTCAACTCGAGTGTGATGATAAGTTTTTTTTTTTGTTTGAGTTGGTAATGAGTACGGTTGAATTTTTAGCGAAAGTTATGATAAGGTCGATGGAGAGGCGATCAATGATAAATTAAGATACGTGAATTCATAAAAATCTTCAAAGTATGAGCTAATATTGATAGATAAAGGAATTGAGTTACACATTTTGATTCAAAATTCAAGTTTTTCATGGTGAGTTTGGGTTTGTGGTAGTGTGTTTTGTCAAGGTATGAATTGGTAAGGTAAGAAATGATCGATTGCATTAAGTATGAAGCATTTGGAAGGACCTAAAAATAATTTGAGTAGTAAATTTGGTTATGTTTGATTGTTATACCTAAGGGGGGTTTCACTTAAAGTTTTGATTTAGAGTATGAGGTAAAATATCATGGATTGTTGGTCAAAGGATAAGATTGGTAAGCAAGTCAGCGACAGGAAAAAAAGAGTCTAGTGTATTAAAAAGTTCAAGTATTTAAAAATTGCGTCATGAGAAAAATTTAAGAGATGTGAAGGAATAAGAACTCTCATATAGACCCAAGGTTCGAAGTGGAAAGATGTATGAATTTTCATATATAAGTTCTAGTATGACTATGGATGTGAATTGATTTTGGTATAGACTTACTAGAAATTTATCAGCAATTTTTATGAAGATTGAGTTTTGATTTGGGGAAAAAACAGTGAGGTGTGTAAGATTATATGTTGTGACGTGGGGCTAAAATGTTCAGATTATGGTAGGTGACTTATGGATACGCAACAGTATGAACCTACAATTATACGTGGTTATTGAGAATTTTGAGGGGATTGAAACTACTCTATTGATGAGACTACACAAACTGTTATGATGTGTTACATAGACATTTGATGGTGAATAGATGTTATGAACTTACAGTTTATAGAATTATTGAAGTGACTAAGGATTTCTCTGAGTTTTGACAGGAGGTATGTGATAGTGTGGAACGGGTGTTGAAATATGGTACGTGAAAGTTTGCGTGTAGTTGACATTGAGCGTGATTCAATAGCTTTCTCTTGATGGAAAATTACTATTAGATATGAAATTAGTGTTATCAGTCTTGGGTGTGACCGATACCTATCATGAGATGCTTAATTGGAATGAGAGGGAGCCATAGTTTGAATGTTTTTGAAGGCGATAATGTATTTGCTAAGAAGACTGTGATACTATTCACGGTTTGAGAGTAAGGTAAATGATTGGTGTGGCTAAGATGTTTGGTTAGTATTAAGAGTGTTGACTTTAGTGGAATACTGTTAGGAGTATGTGGGGTTTGATAAATCCAGTATGTGTACGATTGTGATGGGGATCATGACGGTTGTTTGTTTTTGGCTAAAATTCAAAGAGATGGCATTAGATGAATGAATTTTTTTTTTATATAGGCACTATGGAAAGAGTATTTTGTGTTATCTGACCTTGATTCTGTACATTCTTATGTGACAATTTATTTTGTTCTAGACACGATTTAGAGTATGATTCACTTTTAATGCCTGTGTGTGTTTCCACATCTATGGGTGAAATTCTAGTGGTGGATCGGGTGTACCGATTCTATGATTGCCCTCTTAGTAGGGTGAAATTCATGGGCAGATTTGGTCCTTTCAATTATGGAAAATTTAGTGTTGTTTGGGATAGTTGAAGTATACAAGTAGTTCTACACGCACAACTTTGCTTATGAGAACTTATATAAGAGCTACTATGAAGAAGTTCTGCATTTTGAAGAATCTCGCTTGTTTGGTTTACTTGATCATTTTCTTCTTTGGGTTAGACAAGTTTGATTCTCCCTTGATGAGTTCATGATGGCTAAAGATCATATTTGTATAACTTAAGCTCGTGAAAAGAGTATGTTGTGAAAATGAAATCTTGATAAGATTTGTGATGGTTTCTGCATTATGAGTTTGTGGTGGTTGGTGAAAGTTTCACTTCTGGTTGTAGCCGGTATCGATTCAGAATGTTATCTTGGTTATGTGAGAAAAAATTCGTTATGATGGTTGTGTTAAGGTCTATGGGTTTGTGTTTAGATTGAGTTCATGGGTTAGTCTCTGGCTTGAAAATCCCTCCTGATTTGTAGATCTATCAAATTTTGATTCTAAAGTTCAGTTCTTAGTAGTTGTTCTTGATGAAATGGTTTTAAAGAGGAGCTCACATATAGAGATGAACACCGACTTGTAGGTCATAACATAAACTTTTGGTAACGTCGGTTAGTCTTTCTTCTCCTTTCTTATGCTCGAGGACGAACATGATTTTTAGTGGTGGATAATGTAATTACCCGGAAGGTCATTTTTATAAAATTACCATTTTACCCCTCCTAATAGTTACCCCGAGTCATTCCTGATAGTCAGTGAAGTTGGTTTGAGAATTTTGAACTATTCATTTAACTATAGTTAATTAATAAGTGAACAAATTTTAAATAATTACTTTGAATAGGTGGTTAATGGGCCTAGTCCATAATCTATTTAATACCCTTACTACTTTGTACATATATAAGAATAAATTAGAGTTAAATAAAGTTGATATTATTTATTAATTACATCACAAAAGAGCAGAACCCTACTACGGACACAAAATGGGAAAAGAATCACAGGTACTTCAGGTAATATGCTAAACTTAACTCTAAATCTCTTGGTACATGCATTAATTGTTAGGAGATTATATATAAATCTATTATATCTATTGATGGCTGAGTAAGAGAAGGTGAATTGTTGAGTTTTAATTTGTTTTCCATTAACTGCTAAGGATGAAAAAGTCTCTAAAGTGGGTGGACAAAATTAGTAGGAAATTAATAAGTAATGATGGAGAAATAAGGGAGTAATCATGAGTTGGTTATGGAGAAGAAACGATAACGATGAAATAAGGTACTGCATGGTCCTTGTTTGAAGATTAAGTACTGTTTTCGTATAACTTGAGTGGATTCAGATTGTTTTCTTATATTATCACATGATAGTACAAGGTTTAATACATTGAGATAAGTAATTAAATATTATGTGTATTAGGTTATAAGTGATAATGCAATAATTACTTGACCATTATAGATATGTCATTGGTTTTTTTTTTTGAGAAGTTATTGCTGCTGTTCCCTTTGGCAGTATGCCAAGATTTCTAGTGGAATATTGATATGCCGTCAATGGCCATTTTTGGATAATTATTGGACAATTATTGTAATTAATCAGTGGGAAAACTAAAGTGATAAAAAGAAGGCGTGTGGGTATAATTTCTGCATAACTGTTACTATTTTGGTGGGTTGTATCCATCTTGGAAATATTTTAATAGGATGATCTAGTTCTAGATTTATGATATAGGAGAAGTTGGAACTTAATCCTAGGCTTGAAACTTGGAAAATATGAGAGTTGACATGTTAATTGGCATCAAGATTTAAGAACTCGATTATAAATTGATCAGTGAGTTTTTGGGTCAAGGCTAGACCTATAGTAATGTGGGTGTTGTTTATTTCGAAATCTTATTATGATTATTAATGTGAATAGATTGCTTTGAGTTGGAAGTACAACGAAAAGGGAAGGCTCCAGTCCCGGAGTGATTGTTCGATTATTTGAGGCAAGTGGATTTCTAAATCCTTGTTAAGTGTATGGAATTCATGTATTTCCTTGTATTATGTGTTTGGAGGTAATGAGACTTGGTGATGGGTTGACTTGTCCACATTGATTAATTCAAATAATGAAAAAGGGGTAATAAAAGGCAATGTGATTAATTGTTTGACTGTGATGTGTTGAGAATTATTTGTGACAGGCATTGGTACGAGTAGCGATGTTATAAAGGGAAAGTTTATTACTATGGAATGCGGATTGTAATCCGAGAATGCCAAAGCTTATGGGTATTAGCTGATATATTATTGACTTGATTTATTATGTGTGATTGTGTTCTTTATTGAACCCGTATACTGGTGATAGATGAGGTGATTACATATCATATTGATATTTGATTGAGATGCATCATCCCTTTTATTTAAATCATATTGTGCACATGCATTGATATGAGATTGAGTATAAGTTGGGCACGTAGAGATCGTCCGTGCGAAATTTGTTTGATTTATGATAGTGCGTTGAGATCGTCCGTGTCGGTATATGCACCTCGCGAGTCTCCCATGGGTCATGAACTCTCGATGTATTTTCGAGGAGTATCATGTATATACGGTTGAGAGAGTACTTGGTATTCTGAGGCATATCATTTCATGGTGTCATATTGCATTGCATCCCATGACATCCTTCATTCTTGAAGATTATGTGTTTTATTGGTGGTTGGAAAGTACTTGATGTTTGATTACCTCTATTTGATGAACTTGATCTTGTGTGTTGTTGATATTTGTGAGTGCCTTTTTGTGAAAGTTGTGATTGATGAATATTGAGTTTGTTGTTGAGGATATGTAATTTGTTAAAGTGATTGTTGTTGAGCTGGGTTCTATGTAAACTGTGAACTGCTAGGTTGTGTTAGTTTTATGCAGGTCTTAGCTGTGGAGGTTCGGTTGGGGTGTAAGGAGTACCCGTATTCTATTCCCTTAGCTTGTGTTTAGAGGTGTACTTGCTGAGTACCGTGTGGTTTGGTACTCACTTCTTTCTTCTACAATTTTTTGTAGGTTACGAGCCTGGATTTTGTGATACTTTCCATTCTCTTATTTTCCGAGGCTTCTTGGAGATTTGTGAGGTAGCTGTTTGTCATCTCAGCGGACCTTCTTACTCCTACTTATGATATTGTTCTATTTTAGAGACAACATCATTTGAGACTTACGTTTTCTTTCAAATCTATCGTAATACTTTAGATGCTTGTACATGTGACACCCTGAATTTGTGGGTATTTTTGAGTTAATTAAGAAATTTCCGCATTTTACTGTAATGGGTGAGTGTTAGGCTAACTTGCCTTGGTGGGATAAAACGAGTGTCATCACATCCATTTTTGGGTCGTGACAAATAAGTAATAAGTCTGCACATTTTGAAATTATGCTAGATTGTTCAATATCACTCTAGATTATAATAAATGACGTTTATGAGAATTGTAGAACACGCTGTTATACTATTCTGTAGAATTTTGTGTTTATTAATTAATTTTTAATTAATGCAATTAACCTTATATTTTTGAAATAATTGTTCGGTCAATTATTTCCTCACAAAAGTCAAGACTATGTGGAATATTTTTAAATTTTACAATTATACTTCAATTTTTGAAAAGAGGAATTAGATTACATCATATTGTATATACTAAATTATTGCTGAATTAGATGACTTTATGGGGACCATTTAAATGATTTTACCAAATATTATGGAATACATTGGCTAAGGGATAAGTTTACCGTCATTTAAATCTATTTCAAATGGAAAGAAGGTTATGTGATCATTGTAACTTTCTAACCAATCATGCAAGAAGTTATGAGGCAATAAGTTAGGAGTAAAGTTTTTTAATGAAAAAAGGTACACCTTTTATTATTAATATCATAAGGTAACATAAATGTAACCTTTGTTTTTTTCACAAAACTGAGTGCTTGTTCCATGAAATATGTTATGTCATATTCATCTTTCAAGAATATTTCATAGCCCTTGGGCAAAAAAGGATTTAAACCAAGGAGTAAACGAGTATGCCTTTAAATAAATATTTCTCTTTTTCTATGACACCAACAGTATCGATTATGTAAAAAATATTGAAGACTTAGTTCCACATAAATCATCAAATAAGAATAGAAATTATTGACAATAGACAATATGCAAATTCTCTAGTAGGAAACCTTTTGCTCTTAAAGTCGGTCATAATGACTAGGAACTTGATATACTTCTCACTTTGATTTGGAAATGTGTCCTTAAATTGGTTCAAGTAAGAGAATGCCTCATCAATTGTCATTTTTTGCTTGCTAGCACTAGCTCTATCAACAACACTATCACCACTTATATTACTCAGACCACCTTAAGAAACTTATGATTGACTTTGACACATAGAACCATAGCTTAAAGTTGGCAGTAAAATTTATTTGTCCAATTTATTAATATAGAGTAGTGTTATACTCTCATTCACTTGAAATCAATATTTATCTTTGGATTCAAGAAAAAGCTTTTAAAAGTTCATTCAAAATTGACAAATCCTTTGACATGATACAACCAAATAAATAGTGGTACTGTTGATATGTTGGAGCCATTAAAATAACAAAGAATTATCTAAAAAATAAAAATCATTCTAGATCAACTCTAACAACACAACATATGTAAAGACTCAATCTTTATCTTCAGTTGTGCGTGATAAAGTAGAGTAGAAAAAAAAGATTTTAAATACTCAAGTTGTTAAGTTATAAAAAATGGCATCTAACAATTCTTGATCACTAACATACACATACTATACATCATAGAAATTAAAAAAAACTAATTTATCAACAATTCACCTAAACAAGTTATGTACGTAGAAACTAGACCCGAAAAAATGAACATAAGACAAAGATCTTACGAATCTTTGTGGATAACCCCAAATGGAGAGTCATCTCTCAATCTCTTCATGATGCAAAAATAGAACAAAAATAAATTTCATAGTAAAAAAATTCAAACAACAGATGCTCCATTTTCTAAACATACTCACCTTTTGAGATAAGTATGCAAAATAAAAAGTCTCAAAATATCTATCAACGAAAAATAGATTTGAATCAATTTTTTTAGATGAGAGAAGATAAAAAAAATCGTTCTTCAGTTCAGTTGTCTCTACCTTTTTCCTTTCCTATTCTCCTTGACTCATATGAACTACAACACACAAAAGTTTGAGAAATAAAGAGGTAAATGGTTAAGAAGTGAGAGAAAAAAAAATATTGCTATTGTATATCTCATGTACTTCTAATATAAATTATGCACATCTGTTTATTGTACCAACAAAATTTTGTCAATATTCAAAAAAGGTAAACTTTTAAAATGACTTAAAAATAAGTAATAAGAGTGCACATTTCAAAATTATGCTAGATTTTTCTACATCACTATAGATTATTATAAATGACAATTAGGATAATTCCACAACGCGTTGTTAGTCCTTTCTATAGAAATTTGAGTTTATTAATAAATTTGCAAATAATGCAATTCACCTTATATTTTTGAAACAATTGTGCGGTTAATAATTTTCTCACAAAAGTTAAGACTATGTTGGATATTTAATATTTATAATTAAACTTCAATTTTTGCAAAGAGGAATAAGATTACATCATATTGTATATACTAAGAACTATATAATTCTGAATTGGATGACTTTATGAGGGTCATTTAAGTGATTTCACCAAATGAAATGAAATACTTTGGCTAATGGATAAGCTTACAGTCACTTGAATCTATTTCAAATGCAAAGAATATTATGTGAACGCATTTCTTCTAACCAAAATTTATGTGATCTAAACTCTAACTCTCCTCAAGATTACTCGGGTAGGTATATCTACCAAATGGGTCGGTTATGATTAATTTATTGGAATTTAAGTTACTAAATAGATGAATTAGTGACTCACCCAAAATTTATTTTTGTTGAAATTTATTGGGATAAATGTGGCTCATGCCCCAATTCGCTCACTTCTTACTACGTTTCTATTGCTTTATTTGTTCTTTTATAATTTTTTGTACCTATTAAAATTATAATTTGTCTTTATTACACCAACATATAATATATCAAATAAGAAAAAATAATTGTTTAAAACATTTTGATAAGATAATTCATGGATCAATCTAGCTAAGTTATTAGTGTAACTTTTTATGGCTTGGATCGGAATGGACAGGGCTGATAAATAGATGGATTATACAAAATTGGGACGAATTGTACTAGTTATATTTAGATAGGATAATTTTGTCACTATAGTAAGGGATTTATCTATATTCTATAACATATGCATAATTAATAATAACATTTTATTATCTTTATTTAATAATATACTAACTAAAAATTGTAAAATGAACAAAAAAAATAATATACCTCACATATGATAAAAAATGAGTAGCAAGTTAAAAATGTAGGGCTAGATGAAGCAAAGGATGAAAACGATATAGAACAATATTACTTTTGAATCGAACTATTGGACATTTGTTTTATATTAAATTCACGTAGCAATGTATATTTGAAACAAGGAGCATGTTAAAAGTACTATATTTCGCTTCATCAATTTTTGAATGTGGTTTTAATAATACAACTGATTAGTAGTAGTTAAATCGTCCTAGAAGATTGTTTTGATCTCTTCTAGCAAATATGGATGGTCTTTGAGAAGTACGACAACCTACGCATAAAAAAATAGTATTTATAAACAAGAACACGAGGGTTGTCCATAATATCTATGTACTCAAATTATAAATATTTATGACCTTATCGTACACTTCTTTGGCGTTCTTGCACCCATTTTTAAATATGGAAAAATATCTATGAGCTAATTGTAATTTTCTATCCGTTCCTGCAAGAAGTTATAAGGCTACAAGTTTGGAGTAAAGTTTTTTAATGAATAAAAAGGTAGGCCTTTTATTATTAAAATCATAAGGTAACATAATGGTAACCTTTGATTTTTTCAGAAAGCTGAGTGCTTGTTCCATGAAATATGTTTTCTCATCTTCATCATTCAGGATTATTTCATAGCCATTGGGAAAAAAAAAGATTTAAACAAAGGGGTAAACTCGGATGTCCTTTAATAAATCTTTCACTTTTTCTATGACACCGATGGTATCAATTATGTGAGAAATATCAAAGACTTAGTTCCACATAAACCATCAAATCAGAATAGAAATTAATGACGATTCAAAATAGGCAAATTGCGGTAAAAAAAAACCTTTTGCTCTTAAAGTCCATCATAACAACAAGGAACATGATATACTTCTCCCTTTGATTTGGAAACTTGTCCTTAAGTTAAAATAAGAGAATGCCTCATCAATCCTCATTTTTGGCTTACTAGCACCAGCTCTCTCAACACCGCTATCACCATTTATATTACCCAGACCACTTCCAGAAACATGTGATTGACTGTAACACATAGAACCATAGCTAAAAGCTAGCAGTAAAATTTATTTGTCCAAAATATTAATATAGAGTTATGTTATACTCTCATCCACTTAAAAATCTATGCTTATATTGGGATTAAAGATTTTTTTTTATATAGTTCATTCAAAATCGACAAATCCTTCAATATGATAGAGCCAAAGAAATAGTGGTATTGTTGATATGTTTAAGCCTTTAACCTAAGAAAGAATTATCAGAAAAATAAAAGTCAATCTAGACCGACCCTAATTGTAAAGACCGGGTTCCTTTGTTATAGAAAAGCCAACGGGGAAAATTTTGGGTCGGAAAACTCTTTCGTAGTAACTTGGAATTTCCTGACCTAGTCCAGATTTGGATGAAATCGAAGTCATTAAGGTGTAGGTAAATCTGGTAATAATCCGGTGACTTATTTATGATTTTGATAACATGAGTAGTTAGATAAGTCGTTAAGAAATCCGTACAACTTTACGAAATCGCATTCAGGTGAGTAGAACTCTCGAAATCGATCTTAGCGTGAAAGGTATTTTTTTGAGTGTCGTTGGTTGAAAGTATGTTGTGAAATGGGGTGTCTTTGAATTATTAAAATAGTTCACTGTTCGTGCAAGCCGCTTTGGCGGTGCTTTTAGTCGCTCTGGTGGAGCCGCTGTAGCGGGGTGGGTGCCGCTGTGGCGGTCCCGACGTGACTTACAGTCTTAAATAAACCCCAAAACGTCTTTATTCAGTACTTTTTGGTTTTTAGAGCTAAGGAATGAACCGTAGGTGATTTTTGACAGTTTTCCACCATTCTTGAGGCCAAAGGTAAGGTTTTCACTCCCCGAATCCATTTTTCGATCCATAGAATGTAATCTAATGGGTAATTATCGATGATGTAGGGTTTTGATTTATAAACTATGGTGGAAAAGGCCATAGTTTGGATACTTGGGATCATGAGTTTGATCTAGGGTTCATAGTATTGTTAGTAATTTGGGTAATTGGTGATTGTTTATTTATTCCCGTATTATATTGATTGTTTGTAGATTAAGAACAAACGAAACAAATCGGGAAAGGGAAGGATCAAGTTTCTTAGGGTTTCAAGCTTGTTTCGAGGTAAGTGATGGTTGTGATTCTATGATTGTGTGATGTATATTTTGTTCTTGCTTCATTATGATACATGTATATATGTGACTGTTGCATTATTGATCACACTGGTTGTAAATGAGATAGACGAATGATGAATGTCATGAATCATGACTTAGTTGTATGAACTTGTGAATATACTTGTGATTGTGATTGTGGCTTGTTGAATGGATTGGGTGTTGCGTTCCGACACATTAACTTAGATAGGTTGCCACGTTCTGGCATAATTATGGGATCGGTTGCCACGTTCCGGCATAAACATTGGATCGGGTACCACGTTTCGGTATGCAAACTATTTGGGTTTGGGTTCCATGAGAGGACCAATGATTTGCTATACTTGTGCATATTGAGAAATGTGAAACTGTACCTTGTTCGTAAATGTTGATAATATTGTATATGTTCGGTATATGCATGTGATGATATTATTGTAATAACTTACTAATGTTGCACTTACTGGGATAGCCGCGTGATCCTACCAGTACACTGTGGTTGTGAACTGATACTGCACTTACTCTTTCTTTGTTGAGTACAAGGAATCTTTAGGCGGCTATTGACAGACCTCATTTAGAAGATCAGGGATCGTCATTCGAATTCAAGGGTAAGCCAGCTCTTTTGGGATGCCATGAGTTCTCTTTTCGTCTATGTCCACATTTCAGACTTAGACTTTCTAGTTAGTTGATTAGTTCATTAGTATGGGGTTGTATCCCTTCTTGTTTAGACTTGTTGAACTTTAGATGTTTTGGTAAATTGACTTTCAGGTTCTAGGTGTATTTTTCGCAATTGTTTAGTTTGTTAAATCATTTGGAAGTTTATGGGAACTTCAGTTGTTAGCGATTATTCTTGCTTTTGTGTCCTTACATGCTTTAGTTTTTAGTTTAGTTGCTTGGTTTGGGTTGTGGTAGTGGTTCTCCCACCGGAGGGTTAGTGTGGGTGCTAATCACGACGGTCTGGGTCATGGTAAAGTTGGTATCAGAGCCTAGGTTCGTTGATCTCAATGTACTAAAACAAGTCTAGTAGAGTCTTGCGGAATGGTACGGGGACGCGTTTACTTTTCTTCGAGAGGCTATAGGACTTTAGGAAATCTCTCTATTTTCTGTTGTCTCCTTTCGTGCTATAACTTAATTCCAATTGATATCTGTCGATTCAAATTGGTATCTAACCTCTTTCACTCTTCTGTCCGCAGATGGTTCACACTAGGTACAAAGATGGCAGGCCCGTAGCTCCCGTCAATGCTCAAGTTGAGGAATCTGCAGCAGAGGTTGCAATCAAGGCAAGGGTAGAGGAAGAGCTAGAGGTAGAGGCCGAGGAAGAGTGATGCCTACTAGAGATTTGGTACTGGTCGCAAATATTCCCCAAAATAAGGTCCCTACCGTACATCATGAAGAGATATAGGAGGATATTGAGGTTGAAAATATTGGGGAGGTTGGAGAAGAGAAAGAGGTACAGGCTAAGACTACATATATTCCTTCCATCGACCCAGTGTTAGCTCAACAGATCATGTCATTTTTGAAAGTATTAGCTGGCCCTGGAGTGCTACCTTCCGTTCAAGCAACTTATGCTCCCGCCAATCCCCCTATTGCTCTCACTACTCCCAAAGTGGGTGGAAACGTAGGTACTGATACTTTCTTCCGTCCTTTGTTGGGTTCGGTTATGACTAGTAATGAGCATGAAATGTTGACTATGTTTTTGAAGCTAAAGCCTCCTGTATTTTTTGGTTCTGAGAGTGAGGATACTTATGAGTTTATCTTAGATTGCTAAGAGAGTCTTCATAAGTTGGTAATTGTCCATCAGGATTGGGTTTAGTTCATGACTTTCAAACTCAAACTTCAAGGTGATGACAAGCAGTGGTGGATAGCTTATATGGAGTGCAGATCTTCAATTTTATCTCCACCTACTTGGACCCAGTTTAATGCTCGTTTCTTGGAGAAATATGTGCCTAGAACTTTGAGATATCATAAGAAAGATGAGTTTATGGCTTTGGAGCAAGGTGGTATGTCTGTGGCTGCTTATGAGGCCAAGTTTCATGTTTTATCTAGATATGCTACCTAGTTGAGAAACTTTAATGAGGTGATGGAGTTTGTTAAGAAAGTGGAGGGGGTGAGGCGAGATGGTCAGGCTAAGGCATTGCGAAAAGGGCCAAGAACTAGGTAACTTTTAAGGTTCTTACTCCAAAGGATCAGGGAGGCCAACACTTGATGCTAGGTCAATTCAGTCCGCTATGCTTGCCTCTACAAGTAATTGCTTAGGTACCCAACTCATAATTTGATTAAGGATAGCCAGGGAGTCGTGCCTTCGGTAGGCGGCAGGCCATCCTTTGATCGTACTTGCTACAATTGTGGAGGCATATGAGGAGATATTGTCCCCACCCACTAGTGTTAGATTCCGTGGAACAGCAGACTAGAGCAGTGGTACCCGTAAGAAATGGTAATAATTGTAGAGGATGTCCATAAGGTGGGCAAGGAGGTAATCAGCGAGGCAGTGGAAGTAGAGGAAATAGTAACGTGGGCAAGGGTAACATGCACCCAGGCAGGGAAGTCGCTCGACATGATGATATGGCTAAGTGTTACGCCTTTTCGGGCAAGAATGAGGCAGAGGCAACTGACGCGGTGATCACAGGTAATATTCTTGTCTGTGACCGGATGGCTAATGTGTTATTTGATCCAGGTTCCACTGATTCATATGTATCTGTGCGATCTGCCTCAGAATTTGGTATGATTTGTGATATACTTGATGCCCCCATCAATGTTTCTATCCCAGTTGGAAAGTCTTTCATAGTCACCAATGTCTATCGTGCTTGTCCTATTTTGTTTAAGAGTTTTTAGACTTGGGCTGATTTGGTGATTTTGGATATTACTGACTTTGATATAATCTTAGGCATGATTTGGTTGTCACCCTATTATGCTGTGCTTAATTGTAATACTAAGTCTATAACTCTAGAAATTCTAGGAAGGGAAAAGTTAGAGTGGGAAGGGGTATACAAGCCTAATCAAGCAAAAATCATATCCTCCATTCGGGTTAGTAAACTAGTAGGGCAGGTTTGTTTGGCTTATTTGGCTCATATTCGGGATGTTGAGGTTGAGATTCCATCTATTGAGTCTATTCCTGTGGTGTCAGAATTTAGAAAAGTGTTTACTAATGACTTTCTTGGTATGCCTCCGGATAGAGATATAGACTTCTGCATTGATTTAGAACCTGGTACTCATCCCATTTCTATCCCTCCATATCGCATGGCTCCGGCAGAGTTAAGAGAGCTTAAGGCTCAAATCCAAGAGCTTCTTGATAAGGGATTTATTCTTCCTAGCTCTTCTCCATGGGGTGCTTCAGTTTTGTTTGTTAAGAAAAAGGATGGTAATATGAGGATATGTATACATTACCGGCAATTGAAGAGGGTCACTATTTGAAACAAGTATCCTTTGCCTCAAATAGAAGATCATTTTGACCAATTCCAAGGTGGATCAATTTTTTCTAAGATTGATCTAAGGTCTGGCTACCATCAGTTGAAAATTAAGCCTGAGACTGTGCCCAAGACGGCGTTTAGAACTCGCTATGGGAACTATGAGTTTTTGGTTATGTCTTTTGGTTTGACCAACGCGCCTGCAACTTTCATGAGTTTGATAAATGGGGGTTTCAAGCCATTCCTTGATTCATTTGTTATAGTCTTTATTGATGGTAGTTTGGTCTATTCGAAAAGTGAGGAAGAACATGCCGACCATTTTCATATTGTTCTGGGTAATCTTGGGAAACAAAGGTTGTATGCTAAATTTTCTAAGTGTGAATTTTGGTTGACTTCGGTTGCATTTTTGGGACATGTAATCTCAAAAGAAGGGGTAATGGTATATCCTCATAAGATCGAGGCGGTTAAGAATTGGGTTTGGCCTAGCTCTGTGACAGAAGTTAGGTGTCTTTTGGGGCTCGCTAGCTACTATTGTCGATTTATGAATAACTTTGCTTCTATTTCCACTCATTTGACTAATTTGACCAGAAAGGAGATACCATTTGAATGGACTGAAAAATGTGAGGAGAGCTTTCAAAAGCTTAAGACTCTCTTGACCACCGGGCCTATTCTAGCATTACCGATTGAAGGTAAAGATTTTATTGTTATTTCAATGCTTCACATTCTGGTTTGGGTGATGTGTTGATGTAGGATAAAATGTTATAGCTTGTTGATGAGTCCATGATTTGGACTCATTTAGGGCTTAATTATAATAGATTTAGTGTCCTCGAATGCACATTTTGTCTCAATAACTGATATAAATCCTTGAATTTTAGGTATTTGAACTTAGGGACAAAGCATGGACGTTATTGAGCAAAAAAGAACAATGCAGTTGAAAGAACGAAGAAAAGAAGGCATGAGGATCGCCTAAACCATTGGGAGAGTCGCCGAATGGCCTTGGTCTAGCCTAATGTTCCAGTGTGCCAAGCACTGAAGGATAAAATCAAGTCGGCGATAGAAAGAAGCAGTCAGCGAGTCGCCGAACAGTTTCGCGATGAAGTGCCCAAAGTTACAAAACCTCAAGGATGCTGAAGGAAAAAACAAAAGGCGATACAAATGACCAAAGGGCGGATCGCCGAGTGGATCGACGATCCCAACTAACTGCGCCGACTGAACCTTCGCAGCACACTTTTTGACAACTATAAATACTTGTTTAAATTTTTAGCTTAGTAATAAAATTTTGTATGCAATCATTTTATATTTAGAATTACTCAGTTTTAGAACTTAGTTTTAGGAGATTTTATAGGGAATCATCTTATTAATTAGTTTTGGTGAAATGATTTGATGGACCCTTATACTTGTATAAGTTTGTATTCTGAACATTTATACCTACCTCTTTGTCAACTGAACTCTTTAACCCAATAAAATTCAACATCTTAAACCCCTCTGACCATTGACCAAGCTTATGGGGCAATTTAATTACTGATTTGACATAAGCACGTGATTTCACGCAAAAAAGGAGCGTGGAAATAAAAATTTGGACTAAATTAATTAAAAGAAAAAAGAAAATACAATAAAAAGAACAAAAATAAATAAAAATTAAAAACGTCACTCTTTCTTCGTTCCCAAACCCCTCCCCGTTTCTTTTCCTTTTTCTACCATCTGTTCATTGATACACAAAAATTACACCTCCCTACAGAAGTATAAGCGATCGTTATCAAGTAAAGAACCCAACTTGTAGGTTGGGGTCGATCCCACGAGGAAAATGGTTTAGACTTTACTTTAACCAACAATTATATTCAATTAGCCAAAGTACTTCCAGAAACAAGTAATAAAAAAGGGGGGAATTTGTAAAACAAATTGTAATAATTCAATAAGTGAGCAGTCAACAAAAGTCAATTTCGGTTGTTATCAAGATGAGAAAATTAACTAGGGTATACGTGTTCACCACAAGCTTATAACTCAGTAATCCTAATAATAGTAATCTTTTTCTAGTGAATTACATGCAAAGTGATAAGTTAGGTATCTCTAAATCTATGGTCCGGCATCTAGAGAATTTCACCCCGCACCTTGGTCCGGGTACGTGTGTATAATTTACTAACCCTTACCTTTACCTCATATTGGACATCATAATCGATGTTTGGCTTAATTATTACTTCGCACCAATCGACACTAGCCTATTAGATAGTATCACACTAAATCTATGTTGATAATTCTTTTCTCATTGATTACCTCCTTGGTCCGGCAAGTAGCAACAAGGTGAGTTCTAACATTGGCCACCATTAAAAAGACTTCTAAACAAAAGAATTATCAATGCATGCAAAACACTATTCAAGAATTACTTATTTACTGTTCATACTTGGTTAATCGCTCATGGATCCCACAACCCTAGTTGTGAAGTTTAGTTACCAATAATAGCAAGAACACAATTCATAATATTAGATGAAGAAATCACGAACTTACGTAAAGAGAATAATAAACCCATAAATTCAACTTGAATTGCACTGCCAAAATCAACAAAACGAACTGAGGAAATCAATAATTGCTAGGGTTGCAATTTTAATCTCCCAAGTCACCAAGTAAAACTAGAATAATAATGTCTAACCTCTAAAAACGAGGTTTACATGCCCTATTTATAGAAAACAAATCCTAAATTAAAAGGGAAACAAATTAAGGAAAGTTTGTTCAGGTACGCGTCTTCATTCCACGAGACTGACTTACGGACCGTCGATGGATCTACGGTCCGTAAGTCCCTTCCGTAAGCCAGGACTTACAAAATATTTCAGCTTCCAAAAATCAATTCCTCTGAAGCAAACGACGGACTAGCAGTACGGACCATAGATCGATCTACGGTCCGTCAATCCCCACCGTAGCTCCACATTTAGAATCTTCAAAAATCAGGTACTGGAACCCTCGCAGTATCAATCTACGGATCAATAGTATGGTCCGTAGATCAATCTACGGACCGTCAATGGCCACCGTGGTTCCACACTTGGTCAGATTTCCCTAATTTGTCTTCCATACCTTGCCTGCTGATCTACAGTCATCTCCTACGGACCGTAAATGGACCTACGGTTCATAGATCACTTCCGTGAATGCCCTTTTTCTGCATTTCTTTCAGCTGTCTTTATACTTCCGCGCTTGAACATCTTTCCTGCAAAATATGATTAAAACACATAAAAACCAGTATGAAAAAGCCCTAGACAAACACAACTTATAATTGAAATGTATTAGAAATATCGTAAACTCACGGTATATCAAAACCCTCAACTTAAATTCGTTGTTTGTCCTCAAGCGACCCACTACGACTCTAAACGACCCTTGCATAGAAGCAAGCATTTCAAGCTCAAGCAATCACATGGCTCTCTACTCCCCTCATTTTTCGCGTTCACATTCGTTCTTTTAGACTCGACAAGCTAATTCATGTGGATCACACCATGACACAGATCAACCAACTGACACACAACATACACCTTCTCATTATCAGCAAGGTACCAACTTTCCGACAATGTAACTAGTGCCCTTACTTCAAACGAAATCCCCTTTTCCCAAGAATGAATGGCATTCATGGTACAAGGATTTATTCAACACTCATGCTCAGAAGTAATTTCAAATACAGTTAGTGCTCAATGCCATAAGCTTGCCCTTATTTTCACTGCTTAGACTTTCCAAAATAGACTCTAGAATCACTATAGGACTTTCTTGGCTTGTAACGTAGGCTCAGGGTCAGGTGTGGTACATTTGGGTACTGTTTAGTGACTTTTTGCCCTCCTTGACATTACACTAGGCTTTCAACCTCTTTTTGCCCTATTTTTGTCATCCTATCGTTTTACCTTCTTTCCCTTAATTTTCTTCAACCACGAATGTGACTTCAGACTTTGTAGCTCTTTTTACTTTTATTCTATGTTTCTTTTAGCTTTCTACAAGTCACATCCCCCATACAATTTTTTTTTTTCTTCAACATCACTCTTTTCATACCCATTTTTCTTTCAGTTACCTCTTTCATACCAATTTTTTTCAACATCACTCTTTTCATACCCATTTTTCTTTCGGTTACCTCTTTCATAGCCACCCTCAACTTATGGATTTTCCATTAGTTGAGGTGCACAATACCCGATGTCAGGTCAGGGCCAAGATTGAAGTTACTTTTTACATTAGCCACCCTCAACTTAGGCTTTTGACCTAAGTCGAAGTGCACATGTCCAAGGAGGGACCGGGGCCAACATAGTAGATTATGGGAAAGTGAGTTCAGGGTTTAGAAAGAAATGGTTTAA
>JAJOOF010011043.1:0-22161 GCA_029582545.1 Solanum lignicaule
GAGAAAGAAGTAATCCAAGAAGAAGAAGATAAGCCATCTCTACTTTGCTCCAATGTATCGACCCCCCCCCCCCCCCACAACTAAAAAACGACTAAGAATAGATTAATAGGAGGGGGAAATAATTATAAAGGGGTGGCAAAACAGGATTTTGGACCTTGTCTTTTTAGCCACACTCTGCGAGGGCTGGAGCCTCGCTTTGGATTTGGCTCCGCAAGGCCTGTGAAACTTTTTCTCTACTAGAACAAACTTTAGCGAGCTTGATTTTCAGGTCGCTACAACATTGTATTAGCTCCAAAACACTACCGTGAGTGATAATCAAGAGTATTTAACATGTTGTAACGATATAAACATGGAAAAACCATGATTAAAAAATATGTAAATATGTCCAATCTCACCACCCCACATTTTAATATTTGTTCGATCATGAACAACTACTAAACACTAAAAATATTTTATTTAAACAACTACCAATCAGACAAGTCTACCTTTTTCTGGATCACCGAAACATTTTAAACCTCAAGAAAGTCTCAACTAGTAAGTGCTTTTAGCAACACAATACAAAGGCGATTCTAACAAGACGATATAGCCTCTAGAACCAACATAATACATAGGGCAAAAAAATTCACATCATTATATAGAGAAATGAAATAGTTCACCAAACTTTCACCATTCATGTGCCCTCACTTTTCCTCACTAATTCACAACATATCACAACTTCGGGGGCATATAAGAAAAACAATTTCACTCACTCTCATAAAGAAATTCTCATGATACATGTAAGATATATCATAAGCTTACTCTGTGTCACACTCTATTAACAAAAGTATTCGTCACATATGTTCAAGTTGCAATGTCGGTTAAGGGACAAGTTGGAAATATTTGGTAAAATAGTGACTATTTTTCTAAGCACTTTAAGATATTCAACTTCACACAATTAAGATCTTTTTCTTATGTCTCCAAATTTTCAACTTTTCTTATGCTCCCCCCTCTATCTCCCTTTATCTTTTTACACTTGCTCTTTTCTTTGCACATCGCTAGTAAGGAGCAATTTTCTATTCCTTTTTATTTTTTGAATTTTAAACTTTTTATTCTTTCTTTTGTTTTCACTTCTTACTAACAACATAATTTAATTTAATTCATGGACACCAATTGATTTTCTTTCTTGTGCTTCCACTTCGTTTCCCATTGTTTTTGTTGTTTTTTTTAATAAAGAAATTAAGAAAATAACAGAGAAAGACTTTGAGAGAAAAAATAGTGCAGTATTATCAAAGGAAATTATTTTATTAATAATCTAGAGACTTGCATTTATAGATATAATTCCTAACTAAAAATAGAAAAAATATGTTATTAATTTATCAGTTTAATTCAAATAACAAATAAAAAGAAACTAACACCTAAATATAAGTCAAATAGGACTCTAATAACATAATTTAAAAACCCTAAAAATAGCTAAATGTTTTATTTATGCAATATCCTGAGACATATTCTCAACACTCCTCCTTGGATTAGAAATTGTAGATTGTAGTCTCATCTAAAATTGACCTTGTGAACAAATCAACCAATTCATCCTTTGTCTTGTAAGACTTGTGTGCATCTTCTGTTTGATTAAATGAGAAGCTCTTACCTCTCATTTCAGCTTGTAAAATTTCTTGCTTAGTAGAATCAAAGATTCAACAATATTTGTCTCCAAATAATAATTTAAATCCTTTTTCTATTAACTAACCAACACTAAACAAACTTTTATCAATATCAGGCACATAAAGAACATCTGAAATTATTTTTGTACCTGAATTTGTTTTAATTGAAACATACCCTTTTCCTTTTGCAGGAATACAATCGCCATTCCCAATTCTGACGTTCTTATTTGCCATAGGAATAAACTCTTTAAAAAGATTTCTTTCACATGTCATGCGGTTTCTTCTTGTTACCTCTCATTTCAACTTGTAAAATCTTTTGCTTAGTAGAATCAAAGATTCAACAATATTTGTCTCCAAATAATAATTTAAATCCTTTTTCTATTAACTGACCAACACTAAACAAACTTTTATCAATATCAGACATATAAAGAACATCTGAAATTATTTTTGTACCTAAATTTATTTTAATTGAAACAGACCCTTTTCCTTTTGCAGGAATACAATTACCATTCCCAATTCTGACTTTCTTATTTTCCATAGGAATGAACTTCTTCTTCTTCTTCTTATTCTTCCTCCTTCTTCCTCTTCTTCGTCCTCTTCCTCTTCCTCTTCCTCTTCCTCTTCTTTAGTGACTTAGGCAACTGTTTCATCTTTTTGAAATTTGCTTTTGCAAATCACAATTTCATGACCAAGTTATTTGTAGATCTTGCATTGAGCATCTGGTCTTTTCCAATATTTATATGGAGGATGCCCGTTTTTTCCACAGTGCTGACAAGGTGGGTAATTTTTCAAAAATTAACCATTGCTTTGAGTTTTGTGGCTGACTACTAATGCTCCTTCAACCATGCCATCTTGCCTCATAAGTCTCCTTTGTTCTTGAGCCTGCAAAGAATTTAACAATTCTGCCAAGGAAATTTTGGACAGATCTTGTGTGTTTTCCAAGGTAACTATACATGCTTCATATCTTTCGGGTACTATAACAAGAACTTTTTCAACAATTCTTGTATCTTTAAATTCAGCACTTGGAAATCTGTCAGAGTATTCCTTGATTGTTTCATACTCTTTCATTCTCTGCAATTCGAATTCCCTCATTAAATTTAATACCTTCATTCCTCGTATTCTTTTATCTCCAGCATATTCTTTCTTCAGATAATTCCAAATTTCTTTTGGTGATGTGAGAATTATGATTTTCATGAAAACAGTTGTCGAAACTTCAGCAGACAAAGTTGTTTTTGCCTTCGACTTAATTGTTTTTAATTTTATAATCCCCTTCCACGGCTTCCCAAAGATCAAGAGCCTCCAAGTAAGTTTCCATTCTCACAACCTATAGTTGATAACTCTCACCATCAAAAATAGGAGGAGCCATTCGTGAAAATCTATTTTCGGAATATTTTTTTCTACTCACAGGTCTCTCAAGAAGAAGACTCTGATACCAATTGTTGGTTTTTTTGAATAAAGAAATTAATAAAATAACAGATAAAGACTTTGAGAAAAAAATAGTGCAGTATTATCAAAGGGAATTATTTTATTAATAATCTAGAGACTTGCATTTATAGATATAATTTCTAACTAAAAATAGAAAAAAATGTTACTAACTTATCGGTTTAATTCAAATAACAAATAAAAAGAACTAACTCCTAAATATAAGTCAAATATGACTCTAATAACATAATTTAAAAACCCTAATAGTTAACTGTTTTATTTCTGCAATATCCTGAGACATATTCTCAACAGTTTTTCACCCTTCTCTTTTTCTTTTCTTTTTAGGTATTTAAGTCTAAAGTGCATTAGAAACTTTGAGATTAAATTCTTGCAAGGATAATCAACAACACAGAATGGATAATCAAGCGACTATAAAATAAATAAGCTAAAAGGCTCAAGGGTCTAACTATGGATATGGTCAGGGTAGGTAAATACAAAGTCAAAACATGGCTTCATAAACAAATGCCTAGATCATGTCCTATGAATCAACAATTCATTTTACTTTGCGAACACACCGAACAAGTTCTAAATATCTACATATACATGAAATATAACTAGTTCGTGACATACATGATTAAACTAGATCCTTGTTGACACTCTACCTAATAATACAATTGTATTCAATGAACAATCATTTTAAGTCCATTTTACTAGTCTAGAGATTTTAGAGCCTAAATGTTTCAATAAAATTATCCTATTTTTTATGCACAAAGTTATGAGAGGTATCAACTTAGTCCTAGTGTATCTGGATTGAGCACCAAGCATTCTGAAGACATCCAAAATTCTCTTTTACCTACCTAAAGACTAATTTTCTCTCAAAACAATCGTTATTCATCCATCACCGAAAAGTCTTATTATTCTATGACTACAAAAGACTTATAAATCATAAGACTCCCCCGAAAAAGATCAAAAATAAATCAAGGGGGGATATTCACTACCCGATAGACATCCAAGCAAGTTTCCCACCCCACACTTAAAATTTTACATTGTCCTCAATACACCATCAGTAATAAGAGGGTAAAAGAATCTCTCTGGATGACAAGGGTAGAAACATTAACATGTCATGCTATAAGATACTCGGAATTCTCCCCTAAGTGGTTCTTCTTGTCGGTACCCACACTTAGTTCCCATCTAGCTCACTTTTACATACTTTCATGATCATCTTTCTACAAAAGCAAAAACAAACTACAAAAATACTAATAAAACAAAAAGTAATACTAAATATCGTGGGTTGCCTCCTAATAAGCGCATCACTGAAATTTGTGACACAACATAATCAACTTTTTCCTCCACCTTAAACTTATGAATTGAATACACAACTTTGCATCAAGCTTGAGGCTATACTTTAGCAGTGGAGGTACAAATAAAATTAGGCCAAGTGACCAGTATAGTCTATTGTAATTTTTAGCCTTCAGATGGAGAATGTAGTTGTTTATTTCTGGCTTGATAACTTTAAGAATGTAAGTACTTTGTTTCTCATCCATTGACTCCATTAGTTCCGTTGGACCTATGTCACCATCGAAATACAGTAAAACCTCACTAAATTAATATAGATGAGACCATGAAATATTATTATTTTTTAGATGTATTATTTAATCGATAAATTAATATTTATTAATTTAAAGAGTGTTTTGAGATTGAATGAAGGTTAATTTTGATTACATCATTGGACTCACTGGAAAATGTTGCAGATGGTTTGTATCGAGACGTAGAACATTGACCATGTTTACAACATTTGCTTCACAGACAACATTGAAAACATGATGTAAAGAAGTTAATTTGTGCACTGGGTTCCGTTGTAACATTCAAATAAGGAGTTACAATAAAAGAAAAGGCGATACCTATTGTTCGAAGTGATTTCTTTGGATGCAAACACCTACACTCGGTGAGACCTTGGGGTGTTAATGGTATGAGTATCCAAACAATAGGTCCACCACTTCTGATATGTAGCTCTAACTATTAAGACATGAAAACCTGTTGGCATCATAAGGTCAGTTTTTATTGTTTCTAAATCGATTCTTTTGATCTGATGGTGGTATTAGCTTCTTAGAAGGTCATTCCATCGATCTAAAGAAAATAGGAAGAACAATTAAACATGGAGGATTCAACACTTAGCTTAGAGATGGAGCTTTGAGCTGATAGTTAAGGATGAGCATCGAATCAGAGAAGGATTTTGCAAAACCAAGTTAACAGTTAAGCAAAACCAAGTTAGAAGCTCATTCCATCCATCTAAAGAAAAGAGGAAGAACAATTAAACACGGAGGATTCGACACTTAGCTTAGAGATGGAACTTTGAGCTGATAGTTGAGGATGAACATCGAAGCAGATGAGGATTTCACAAAACCAAGAGGAGGATTTCACAAAACCAAGTTAACAGTTGAGCAAATCTATGGTTATTTCGTTTGAGGAAGATGAATGGGTGGAGCTTTCTACCTACTTTTCTAATTATGTTGATGATCTGTCTCTTTGCCTATATTCTTTGTTTTGCTTTAATTTTTGGGCCAAGTTACTTTTGGGCCTGGTTTGCTGTACCTATAATTGATTTTATTTTAATAAAAGGCTTAATGTCCATGCAATGACCCGTAAAATGAATAAGTGAAACTAGAGCCTAACTAGTGTGTGTTGGAGTTGTTGAGGGGTTTCATGTTGCAAAATGTTGTCCCAAGCTTAGGTTGAGGGGTTAAACGTCAAGGTACGACTCCCCAAGGACCACCCTAGGGGTCCTTGAGGAGGACCCTAAAGCCTAACCCCCAAGACCCCAAGAAACCAAAAAGCTACCAAAAATATTGTGACTCACGGATGGGACCTACGCCCTGTAGGTCCATCCACACCCCGTGGATGGCCTCCGTGGGTCAAGGTACCAAATGGCAAGCCACATAACCAAACCATGACTCAGCAGCATGGAGCATGGACCCACCCACGGTCTGTGGGTGGGGGTTCGTGGATCACCACTGTGTTGCTGTCCAAAACGGCCAAGTGGAGGGGAAACTTAGAAAATTCCTCCTTTGGTTAGTTGAGTTAATGGACAGTTATTATTGGTTTATTAAGATATTTTAAGGGTTTTAATGTATTAAAACACATTTACAACTCATTATTCAAAATCACAAAATAGAACACACCTCTCTTCTCCTAAAGTTCTCTCTCTAGAAACCTCCATGGGAGGTGAAGGAAGCAAGCCTTGAAGGTCAAGTTTTCAACCTTTTCAAGTGATTTTCGTGGAGTTATTATATAGAAAGGTATGGTAGTCTTCATCCTTGACTTAGTTTCTTTCAAGGAGCCAATTTCAAAGTTGATTTCAATTCCCCAATATTTCCCAAAACCCCTAGTTTTCAATCTTGGCATGGGTTTGATTCCAAATGATTTTCAAAGGCTTTATTGCATTGAATTATGAATGAATTGTGGTTTCAAAGATGAGTTAAGATGATTTCTTCCTAGAACCCATGTTTTTCCCCCAAATTCTTAAGTGGTGAATTGAGATTGGGAATTGGTTGATTATGCAAGTATGTTGAATTGTTGATGTTTATATTGGATTAGTTATTGAATCATGTCAATTTCCTTATCTATTGTAGTATCTTAGATTTATGGGTTGATGTTGGTTCATAGCCCTAAGGGGCAATTTCATGAAGGATTATGTATGGTTATGATGTGAAGTATATATGTGTGTGATCTCAATGAAAGTGCTATGATCATGTTTAGAATGTAATTGTATTATTATTGAATGTTATTTCTCAATTAACACCTATGAATTATGAGGCTATATGTGATAGGTGATTCTCACACACACACTCATGAATGACTAATGAATGAAGTTTTTATGATTATGTTAATGATGATGGGTTGATTGAAAGACTATTCTCAATTGTACTCTAATGAATTATAATGACATGTTGTGAAAGGACTTTCTCACAATATGGGGATTCTTAGATGAATGGCTATTCTCATCTTTGAATCTATAAGCTTTCGAATGAATGAATGTTGGGTTTGAGATGGATACTCATCCATGAGTTGAGGCGGGGTATCTAGTAGCAATCTCTTATTCCATAATAATGAACTAATGTAATGAATGTTAAGTACTCCGTGGGGAATAATGCTAAGCACCGAGTGGATATGGCTTGAGATGGGTGCTCATCCATGAGTTAAGGCGGGGTATCTAGTAGCAATCTCTTGAGATGGATGCTCATCCGTGAGTTGAGGCGAGGTATCTAGTAGCAATCTCCCTATCCCATAACTATGTGCCCACATAGGTCTAGCTAGTGGATCCACTTAAGCTAATAACAATGGTCCTACCTTAGGCAAGTAGGAATCCCTTATCCAGTGAGGGTAACACCGAAAGCGTACTAAAAGCGTTTGACTAAAATTGGTATCAGAGCTATGGATAGTAAAGAACAACACAAATATGAATTAATCAGGACAATTATAGAGAAACGCTACGAGTTAAAACATAAACAAGAAAAGACTTGATTATAATATATACGCAGGAGTATGCCAAAAATCTCTATTAGCTCAAAGAAAAATAATATTTGAATTACAACTACAAGTAACGAAGTAATAATCGATAATGAAGAAGAATATACACAAATAGAATATATAGATTATGAGTTAGAAAGTGATGATAGTATATATGAATTATCCGAGAATGAAGTAAATGACGAAGAAGATAATAATATAGATGACTGAAAAAGACGTACAGATAATAAACCCAAGAGGATCATATAACTGAAGAATCTACGGAACAAAAAGTAATATTTGATATTAATATATTTGAACAAATAAAAGGAAAAGAACTAGACCTAAGTGTAGAAAAAATATTTAAAGTACCAATAATAAAAAATTTATTTAAAAGACAAAAAGAAGAATATTACGTGGTAAGCCAAAAAGAACACATAATAGATTGTAAATATACCAAAGGAAAAGAAAAAATACCAATAATAAATAAAAGGATAATAAACAAAGAAATACAAGAAATCAAAGCTAAAGACCCAATAAAATATGTACACCTAGGAAGAACAGAAATATTAATAAAAACATGTTTCAGAGAAGGAATAGATACACCAATAGAAATTTATCTAGCAGATGACAGAATAGTAGAACCTATAGAAAAAAGTATAATAAGTGCAGTAAAAGGAAATCTAATATACCAAAAATTTAAATTTATAATAAGCGCTAATTATTCAGTAGCAGTAAACGATAGAAACATAGATAAATCCTTAGTATTATATTGGAAAATGTCAAGAACAGAGTTAGCCCCAGGGAGTAAGATATTTACAGCAAGATGTAAAAATCTATATGTACTAACAACAAAACATAAAATAACAGCAAAAAATAAGATAAATAGAATAAAGATAGAGAATCCTTTTGAACAAATAGTTACAGTAATAGATAATAATGATTACAGTTACAAGGAAATAGATATAGAAGAAGATTTAGAAATAGTAAGTGACAGAATAAGCACATCAAAAAGAATGAAAGGAATAAACCACAGTAATGAAACACCTCAACTATCAAGAAAGTCAATAGAATATCAAATGATAAAAGATATAGAACCATACCATTACTACATAACTGGAATAATAGAACAAAGAAAGTATATTATAATAATAAACACTGGTCAAGAAGAAAATTACATAACAAGAGAGTTAGTAGCAGAAGATGAAATAACCTCTAAAGAACGGACGTGCCCAGAATTATCAAAAGAATTAATAAATTCTGAGGAAACAGCAAAAAAAGAAATAATTATTGGAGGAATAGTAATATTAATAAATTCAAAATTTACCAAGGAGATAACATAATATTAGGAATAAAATGGTTAGAAGAAATGAAACCATATAATTTAGAAAATACACAATTGACCATAGCATATAAAAATAAGAAAGTCATAATAAAAAGAACAATATGAAAATATACATACTTGCAAAAATAATAATAGAAAATTACTACAATAGATATTACACCCCTATGTTAGATACAGGAGCAGAAGCTAATATGTGTAAACATAATTGCCTACCAGAAGAAAAATGGGAAAAGTTAAAAACACCAATAGTAGTAACAGGATTCAATAATGAAGGAAGTATGATAACATATAAAGCAAAAAAATATAAAATTACAAATATGGGATAAAATATTGACTATAGAAGACATATATAGTTACGAATTCATAAATAAGGATATGCTTTTAGGATGTCATTCTTAGAAAAACTATATCCTCATGTGATAACAAAAACACACTGGTGGTTTACTACACCATGTAAACAAAAGGTAGGAGCAAAAAGAGTAAACAATAAAAATAGAAAAACCACACCATGGATCAAAGGAAGTGAAAAGATTACCCAAAAATTAGAAAATATTAAAGAAAGTAACCATAATATCGAATTAATTGTATTTTCTATAGATAAACTGAAAATAATTCAAGAAAAACTAGAACCGTTATATAGTGAAAATCCCTTAAAAGGATGGAAAAAACATAAAACAAAAATCAAAATCGAACTAATTGATGATAACAACATCATAACCCAAAAACCATTAACATATAATTTCGATGATTTAACAGAATTCAAAATGCATATAAAAGAGTTACTAGAAAATAATTATATACAAGAAAGTAATAATAAACATACAAGTCCAGCATTTATAGTAAATAAACATAGTGAACAAAAAAGAGGAAAAAGCCGGATGGTTATTGACTATAGAAATCTAAATGCAAAAACAAAAACATATAATTACCCCATACCAAACAAAGTATTAAAAATAAGACAAATCCAAGGATATAATTACTTCAGCAAGTTTGATTGTAACTCAGGATTTTACCATCTAAAATTAGAAGAAGAATCTAAAAAGTTAATAGCTTTCACAGTACCACAAGGATTCTATGAATAGAATGTATTACCTTTTGGATATAAGAATGCACCAGGAAGATACCAACATTTTATGGATAATTACTTTAACCAACTAAAAAATTATATAATATACATAGATGATATATTATTATATTCCGGGACTCAAGATGAACATATATAATTACTAGAAAAATTTATACATATTATAACATACTCAGGAATAAGTCTAAGCAAGAAAAAGGCAGAAATAATGAAAACCCAAATAGAATTTCTAGGAATACAAATAGATAAAAATGGTATAAAAATGCAAACACACATAGTACAAAAGATGATAAATTCTGAAGAACAAATAGATACGAAAAAGAAATTACAATCGTTTCTAGGATTAGTAAATCAGGTGAGAGAATATATACCTAATCTAGCAGAACACTTAAAACCTTTGCATAAGAAATTAAAGAAAGATGTAGAGTATCATTTTGACAATAAAGACCAAGAACAAATACGGAAAATAAAATTATTATGCAAAAAATTACCTAAATTATGCTTTCCAGATGAAAATAAAGAATTTACATATATAGTAGAATCAGATGCAAATGAAATAAGCTACGGAGGAGTATTAAAATATAGATATAATAAAGAAAAGGTGGAACATCATTGCAGATATTATTCAGGAACATTTACAAACCCCGAAATAAAATGGGAAATAAATAGAAAAGAATAATATTCAATATATAAATGTTTATTAGCCTTTGAACCATACATTGTATATAACAAATTTATTGTAAGAACAGATAATACGCAGGTAAAATGGTGGATAACAAGAAAGGTACAAGATTCAGTAACGACCAAAGAGATACGAAGACTAGTATTGAATATATTAAATTTAACATTTACAGTAGAAGTGATATGTACTAACAAGTGTTATTGCAGATTACATCTCAAGACAAAGCTACACAGACTGAAAAAGAAAATACTATAGAAGAAATACTTAAAGCTATGACTCTACTTTGCACAAAAGTAGAAAATATTGACAAAGAGCTACAACAAATAAAAAGTCAGCAGCATGACTATAAAAATGCGGAGCTAAGTCGATCAGAAGACTTAAAAATTTCAGAGCTACAAGGTGACGTTGGGAAACACCTAAAAACCCATAATGATTTGTTACGTGCAGCTACAGGAAGCACATCTGCAACAAAAGAAGAAAAAACCAGATATGTTAATACTAATATGAATAAAATATTCGAAAAACCATTTATGCCAAGAAACCAAAAAGATCCATTATTCATACCACCTCAGCTAAACACATATAAAGAAAGCCTAGGACAAAACAAAAAGACTTATAACCATATAACCAGAGCTTACATAGAAAACATCCATAAAATACAGACCTTTCTAAACCAAAATCCAAAATCCAAAAATACAAAACACCCCATGAAGACTATATTACACAAAACCTACAAGGATATAACAAGTTGATTGCACAACCAGGAACAAGTACAAATTTAGTGGGAACTTGCTACAACTATGGATTATTAAGTACCGTATATACCCAAACAGGAGATGAGATATCAACAATACCAGAGTTACATAAAGCATTTATACATTACAAAAGGATAACTAAAGGAACACTTTTTTATATAAAGTTCTATTCAGCACCAGCGGAGATATTGTATGATGAAATTAAACCTATCATACAAGTTATAAAAATCGGATTGACTAGAGAAATGATAATACCAGAAAAAATAGAACGACAAGACGAGATACAAAAGATAGAGATACCAGAATTCTATGCAAGAAAGAGGATTATTGGAATAACTACTATTTTGAATGAATTAACAACCAATTATTTAAATGGAAATTCAGTATGGAGTTATTATTCAAGGGAACAAACTATGATATATTCAAATTCCAGAGAAATCAGAGAAGTAGATATGGAAGAAATACGACAATGGATATTAAGCTTATTAAAACCAGAACAACAACCAACTACAAGGGAAATACGGAGGAATTTTATTTCACCAGAGATAATGACAAACTATTGCAAAACTATTGGACACAAATATCCAGATCATCAATGCTCGAAGTGCTATGGAGAATGTAATTCAAGCTGTCCAGCTAGAATAAAGAGCCAGACAAGATAAAAAGCAAGAATTGACAAAGATAAAAAGAAACTGACAAGATAAAAGAAAAATAAAGTTGCTTGTCTTATTGTAAAAGTAAGATAAGAATCTTTTAAAGTATGTAAATTAGTAGTAGTGTGCATTATTAAAGTAAAGTAGTGTGCATTATTAAAGTAAAGTAGTGTGCAGACAAATGTAAAGTAATAATTATTAGATAGATATAAAGTAGAAATAGTATAAAGCAGAAATAGTATAGGACAGATGTAAAGTAAGCAAAAGCATCTCTACTTGTATAAATAGAGAGCCATTAGGCACATCTAAGGCAAGACTTTCTCGACGGAAAGCAAGCCTCTTTGTAAACAAAATACTCTCAAATAAATAAATATCAAGTTTTAATCTAAGCTATGGAGGAAAATATAGATCTCATAGAAAAATAGGTATATCTATTTATGATTATGCATAGTTAAATCTATTAATTCATGAATATCATAGCATGATTAAATAAGTTCATACTAGTTATTATATACTAGAATTATTTGAAGCATGTTTTCTAGTTTGTTAACATGAGGAAAAAAGGAAAAACTTCCAGACTATGTCATCCTAAAGTTGAAACCATAGGCAAGGAAGCTGTGAGGGGAGTAAACAGAGTTGAGGCACTGTTAGGAAGAGAGTACCTTTGAAAGTACAATGTTAATAGTGACAGGAAAACATGATTGAAAATAATCTAGTTTATAGTAATCTAATATGAATAATATTTATTATGCATATGATATAAGGTAATTATTGATTAAACAGCAGAACATTATGACTACTTAACTACATGATGAAATGATATTAGCTTATGAGACACTGATTTTATATATCCTAAAAGATATAAAAATAATTGAATTAAGAAGAATGATATGGGAAAAAATATTTGACTTAGAAGAATTAGAATTAACAACTCAAACCTGGTATGAAATAGACGAAATGGATGAAATAGATATGGACTTAGAACGAATTGATATTAGCGGTCTAGAATTAGAATACTCAGACTAATGATAAATTACGAATACTTTCAATATTGACAAGAAACTATTGAAGAAATAACCTTATTAGGAGATCTAATAAAAGAAAATATATAAATATATCAAAGAACCCAAGATATACAATATATAGAATATATTCTAGAAAATATAAGTGAAATAATTAGACTAATACCCTTGAGGAAAGAATATTATGATAAAGCTTTCAATGCCTAACAACATACTCAAAGCGTACTAAAAGCGTTTGACTAAAATTGGTATCAGAGCTATGGATAGTAAAGAACAACACAAATATGAATTAATCAGGACAATTATAGAGAAACGGTACGAGTTAAAACATAAACAAGAAAGACTTGATTATAATATATACGCAGGAGTATGCCAAAAATCTCTATTAGCTCAAAGAAAAATAATATTTGAATTACAACTACAAGTACAACAAATAGAATATAAACTAAAGCACAATCTATAATGAATAAAGAAGAATTTGCTATAGATGAAAAAATCTATGAAAACCAAGATGGATTAAAAATAAAAATAATATTTTCAAGCTTAGGAAGGAGATATAAAAAAATAGGTGAAAATTTATATCTAATGATAGAAAAAGAAACAGTAAGATTAGAAGATAGTCTAACAGCCATGGTACGAATAACTAAAGAAAATGAAGAAATAGACAGGAAAAAAGAGATAGAAATTATTAAACAATAAGCAAAACTAGAAATACAACAAATAGAAGAAACAAAAAATAATAAGATAACTGCTCTAGAAAAAGAATTAGCCACACTAAAAGAACTATATGCAACTAAACAGAAAGAAAGAGAACTTGAAACAAAGTTAAAAAATGAAATAGAAAAATTCAAGGAAAAATTACAAATCGAAGAAAAAGAAGAACCAGATATAAGAATAGATGATATAAATAAAGATCATATAAATGAAGACCAAGGTTCAGATATAAGTGAAACATATACAGAAATGTTAGCAAATCTAGAAGATAAGGATATAAAATCTACAGAAATAAATACAGAAGATATTAAGGATACAAAAGCAAGCACATCAGGAGTTAAAAACCCAAGAGAATTAAAACTCAACTATTATACAGTTAGTTATGAGCAATCTAATAGGTATGATAGTATATGGAATAAAAGATTAAACAGAAAATGGACACCAACTCCAGCAACTATGCAAAATAATATTTTTTAGATCTATACTGCGTAACAGATATAAACAAAACAATCCAATTATGGGTATGATATATATCAAAACAATGCTTGGTGTGTTGTAATTTGGTGTAAAGCTTCAGAATGTCGATGGATCTGGTGATGGTTGTTGCACTTGAATGCTCATTGTTGGAAAAAAAGACTTGATATTGGTAAAAAGAAAAGATTATTTAAATTATTTGGTAGTCCTTGGGAGCTATTACGACTTTAAAATGGTAAAAATGTTAATTTACTTGATTGCACATGTTTTTTGTTGCTTTTACTATGATTAGCTTGATGTATCATTCTGGTCGGCCTGTTAGCTTCGACCCATACTACATTCTTTCATTTATGCTTGTTGATAAGCTCAATGTATCATCCCATGTGGCCCGTGGATACATATATCAAGGTTATTGGCACTTTACAGTTAAGCTTAAGGTATTATTCTAGGAAGCTCGATGTTTCTTCTAGGCTTATTGCTTTACTCCTTTTAGTCACCTGCATTGAATTATGGTATGATTTTGCCTTGGAGCATGTTTAATTTGGTTTGCCTTGTGTTTGTGTGTAGCTGTGATAGAATTCTTGTAAATCGCTTGCCTGTTCCCCATTGTATGATTACCGTATCTCCGTATTATTTCTTGACTTATTAGTATCTTTGTGCTTCTTTATATACTTGTTTTCTTTCTGAGCTTGTTCGGTGTGTGATTCCTACCGACTACCACGTGTTTTGATACTCATACTACACTTCTACATGTTTTTTTGATGCAACTCTCAGTTTGAGTCACCCTCAGTGAGTATTGTATCTACCTCAGCCATCAGAGGCTTGGATTGTGGTGAGCTCCTGGCGTTTACAGACTTGCTTCTTTCCCTCTTTTGTACTGACTTATGTTTTATATTTTGCTTACTCGGTTTCTTGTACATTTGGCTTTTTGGTACTTATTAGCTCCTGTATAGGTGACACCACGTCTGGGTTGGTTCTTGCGTTAATCTGCCATTCTCGATCACCTTTGAGGCTCTTTGTACATCTTGTATCGCACTACAGATATATGAAATGGCTCGTTTCTTATATTTTATGTCTTCTTCCACTTATTCTTATTATTGTTATTAAATTATTGTCTTCTGCATCTTATGTTGGGTCTAGGTTTGCCTATTCGGGGGTTATAGAAGGCGTCAGCATGGACTGATTTCGGACCGTGACATACTTTGTATGGATATTATATTTTATTCCATTCAAAGATTTGATGTCGTTATCACTCTTTTGTTATTATTGCTTTTTAATGTAGATACAGTTTCTAAATGGAATAATTATTTTTCCAATAAATCTGAATATCATTGACTCATGTAAAATTTATTGTGGCGTTCCCCGCTCATTACAAAAATGAAAAAACATAAAGAAAGCAAACATTGTGAGAAAATGCAAAGACACAAGACATCCCAATTAGAGCAACGAGCCGAGTGAAACTCATATTTATTTGTGATTATTCAAGAGGAACTTCTTGTACCAGTAAGCAGATTTCTTGAAATATCTTTTAAGTCCATTTTTGTAGTCAACAAATGTAATGCCAAATCGGACAGTGAAACCAGCATCCCATTCATAGTCATCTAAGAATGACCATGCAAAATGTCCTTTCACATTTGCCCCCGCCCTGCCAATAATTAATAATGTGCAAGTTATAGATATTGAAGTTGAAATTTGAGTTTTTAAAATTGTGCGCACAAGTAAGCTATAGATATGCGAACATATTATCAAAATCTACTTCAAAAATTTATAATCAAACTCTAGCTAAATTTAAAATATCTTACTTGATGGCTTTTGATAGAAACCATAGGTGTCCCTCGTAATACCTTATCCTCATATCATCTTTAAGGGCTTGTTTAAGTGGCAATGTGCTGTTGTTCGCATCAGCCATTCCTGCAATATATACATAATGTCAATTAATTTGCTTAACTAAAAAGAAATAAAAAAGCTTTTGGGTAAGAATAGCTAATTTAAACTAAAAAAAACTACCATTTTCTGTTATGTAAATGGGAGGATTCTTGTATTTTTGCTTGAGGTAAAGCATGAGGTCATATATTCCTCTTGGATAAATGTATAGCCAACCCAGGGCAGTCTGCAATACAATATAAAATAAAATTTTAGTTTATACTCCATAAAAATATGTAAATATGTCACATGAAAAATTAAAAGGAAAGGAGAGAATTAGTACCGGTGTACCGATAGGCTTTCCGTCCTTTTGTGCTGAATTATGAAATACAAACTGTTAAATAACGGAGTACATAATATCCTCTATTCCATTTATGTAATGTATTTATCTTCATATAAAATTTAAGAAAAAAGAAAGAATTTTGAAACTTATGGTCTAAAATAACTCATACATGTTTGTGTGATTATAAATCATTTAGTTAAGGGTAAAATTGATATTTTAAAATTAAATTATGTCATTTCTTTAAAGGTTGGCTTAAGACATATAAATTGAGATAGAGAGAGTATTTATTTTTTTTACTGAGAAACAAAATTTTCTTACGATATCAAAAATAACCCAATTTTATGTACTTTAAGTAAAACTAATATTCTTCATGTACCAATTTATATGACTTACTTTGCTTTTTACACAATACAAAAAAAATGACATATTTCTATATTTACTAACAATTTAAATTTTAAATGTTCATTTTACTCTTAATTAATGAAACGATTTATAGTCACACTGACATGTTTGAGATCACATGAAGTTCTAAAAGTTTTTCTTTCTTTCTTAAATTTCACGTCAAGTCAAAACAAATTAGGACGGGGATCGGAGGGATTATTAATGAATAAATTTCTCTCAAAGAAATGAATGAATTTGATGACTTACTAGTCATATCAATATGACCATCCGTGGTATAGCTAAGATTAACTCTGGGGACAGATAGCATTGGAGATGCATACTGAGTAGTATAGTAATTCATTCCTAAGAAATCAATGGACCCTTTCACCAACTTTTTCTGCTCCGGTGTGAATTTTGGGAGCCGACGTCCTACATTAGCGCGCATGCTGGCTGGGTAGTCACCATATGTAATTGGGTCCAAAAACCTATAGCAAAAATATATATAGTGATATACAACATTTGATAAAGCAATAATAAATGGAGAAATGATCTCGAATTTTTATCAATTCATGAATCCAAGTACAAAGTAAAGTTTATTCGAACTGAAATTCATCTCTTTGCTTCAAATTATGTGAATGTTGAATTTATTTGGTGAAGAGTTAAGTAAAAAAATTTAGAAAACTCAATAACCCGATAATAACAAAAAGTTTGCAAGGGAACAATAAAACAAGGGGAAAAAACTCACCATCCTAAGAAAAAATCAAGTGCTTTTTGAGGGGCACTGAGTCCTAGTGGAGTCTTGATTTTTGGTACGAACCAGTGAGTTACCAAAGTGATTCCTATTTTCCCTTTTTGAGTTTTCTGAAAGTTGTCACACCAAATGTCAAAATGCAAATGTCAAAATGAAATTACACACACACACACATATATATATATACCTGATAATTTTGTCTATATAGTTTGACAGCAGTTGCATGGGCAAGAAGCAAGTTGTGAGCTACAATATATGGCTCGGTGGCAGAATCACCCTTTGTACAGTTTCCAACATAACTCGAACATCTTCCTGGTGCAAACGTACCGCTTGCATATCCATTCATGCTATAAGATAATGGCTCATTTAAAGTGATCCAATGCTTTACTCTATCACCAAATTCTTTGAAGCAAATATCCACATACTCACCATAGTCTTTCCTGAATAACGCATTAACATATAATTAAATAATCAAAACTATTCTTACAATTTCAAACCAAACAACATATCTTATCTATACTAAAACAATTAACTAAAATATTTACAAGTGAAGCACATACATGTAACACTTTGGAAATTGAAAACAGAAGAACTTCATGTTTCGGCCTCTTGTAATTGGACCCTACGAGACAAGTTTATGGTCCATAGACGCCTCTACGAGTCGTAGATGACACTCGTAGGAATAAGGTATAGCTTAGGAAAATTTAAGTTTCTTAAATTCAACCTACGAGTGAACATGATAGTTCATCGTTTGGACTAGGCATCGTATATGGGTTTCGTAGGAGGGTTCTAGACTTGGTGAAATTTTGGACTTGAACTTGGGTTCTAAAAGTTGGCTCAACGAGTCATAGAATTTTTGGCGGGCCGTAGGGAGGTCTTGTGGGAAGTTGAGCAAATTTTAGGTTTTTGAAGTTGAGTCTACGGTTGACCAATACGGGACGTAGATTATTCTACGGAGCGTAGATTGGAACCGTAGGTCACTTCCGGCAATTTTAATGAAGGGTGTTTTGGTCTTTTTCCTCCCAATTAACCCCTATACTATGTCGCTATGGACCTATAACTACCCCTATAACTGATTTTCGATTCCTAATTCTACCCAAACTCTCTCATTCTCTCAAATCCCCAATTCTCATCCACATTCATCCTCTCCAAATTCTCTCAAGTCTCAAGGAAGAAAACTAGGGTTCAAGCTTCAAGTCTCTTTTTTTGTCCATTGCTTTTGGACACTGATCCTCAAGGTATGTGGGAATTAACCAATGGATTTCATTCTTCCATTGGGTCCTAAAGATTCTCAATTCTCCAATTCAATTTCATTAAATTAATTAGGGTTTGATCTCAATTCTACATGGGTCCTATTTCTTATGATTCAATTGTTTGATTTCTATGAATCAGTTAAGTATTTTTCAATTGATTTCATATGGACTCATGCATTATCCATGATTTTTATTATGAATTTTATGAAGTAAGCTATGAACTTATGAATGATGACTTATGAATGTTTATGCATGATTAATAAAAAGATGTTTTATGATCTAAAGGTTGTTTTTAAGATCTGTATCAATGAAATTGTGAAAGGTTTTCTCACATTAAGAAATCATGGTTGGTGAAAGGTTTTCTCACACATGTATGCAGATTCATGATTTAAGGAGCTACTCTATGATGATTTAAGTTTGAATTAGTAACTTAATTATGCTTTTCCATGTATGATAATACGTCTACGCATATGACTATTCTGTTGAGATTTTTACATAGCACCGAGAGGATATTGAGATGGAGGCTCTCCAGTTAATAGAGGTTGGGTCTCTAGTAGTAGTCTCTTTGTCCCTAACTACGTGACCCCGTAGGATTTTCATAGAAAGACATAGCTAATATCCACCTAAGCTAGAAGTTCATGGTTCTTACCTTGGCAAGTAAGACATGTCTTTTTGGTGTGGGAGTAAGATACCAAATTTCATGTTATATCCCACATGGTCTATGTCAGTTGACAGTAAATATCCCACAAAATGGTCTATGTTCTCTCTAAAGGTTTTCTGAAGCTTTCATGATGATTTTAAGATGCAATGACCATGTTCTTGATTTATGATTCTTCTATAAAGGTTTTACTATGTTTAGCTTGGTCATGCATATCATGTTTCTATTATGTCCCTTACGATCATGTTTTATGATTTTATGGATATCCCTCATACTTAATACATTACATGTACTAATGCATACTTGTGTCTATATTGTTTCATAATGTACGGTTCGACACTTCCTCTCCTCCCGCTCGTGACTAGATACGGATTGCTACCTATTTCTTGGATTGGTGAGTCCTCATACTCTGAGGGCAAGACTATGAAGACTTTACTTTTGATGTTAATTACTTTTGAGACTTTGTACGTGGTGTATGGGTTACGTTCCAACCACTCTTGATGTTTTAGATTGGCTTGCCAAGACTTAGTATATTTCCGCACTTATGTTCCATTCATAATATGAGACTTATGTACCTATTCTACTTAGGTCTATTATGTTGTGTTGTGTTGTATGTATGTCAAGTGACTTGTGTAGGACATCTTGGGGTCTTATACGACATGTCACGTCTATGGTGTACTTTTGGTCGTGACAATACACGAGGCGGTATATTTAGACATAATATATAATTAAGTAATTAAAAATATGATATCTATGGTGGTCAAACATGCATGAAAGTTTTGATTTCTAATTGAATACTTAAACCATCTTACGCTATTTTTGAACTCATAAAGCCTCCATATTCGTCCTCAAGGCCATGTGGTGTGTCCCAGTGGAAAAGCGTCACATATGGTGTCAAACCTTTTTAAGAAATTAAAAGAAAGGTTAGGAACCTTAATTATGATGGTTTCTGAAAGGGTTATTTTAACTAGAATGAGATAAAAGTTATTAGTACCTTTTGAAATAAGTTCATTGATGACATTGTTGTAGAATTTGATGCCTTCTGGATTCACCCCTTTACTTACCTTTCCATCTAAAGCAAAGTCGTTTCAGTTCAGTAATGTTAGAATATTACTCCCTCCATTTCAAAAAGAATGGTCTAATTTGACTTGGCACAGAGTTTAAGAAAAGAAAAAAAAACTTTTTAATCTTGTTGTTCTACATTAAAGTTATGTCAAATGTACCAAAATGTCATTTAATCTTGTGGCCTTAAACATGTCACGTGGAAAGTTGAAGTTAAAGTGTTATCAAAAAAGAAAGGGACCATTTTTTTTTAAACAGACTAAAAAGAAAATTGGGTCATTCTTTTTAAAAAGAAGGGAGTAATTATTAGTGTGTCCTTTCTTTTTAATTTTTTGAATTATACCCAAAATAACCTTGTGATACGAACTGATTAATTGAAGGTATATTCCTTTATACTTCAAAATCAAGCACTCACACCCGCTATATTATGAAAATTGTACACAAATATAACAATGTTACTCTATTTGTAAAAAATAAAAAATAAAACTCTGTATATAATGATAAATTCACGGAACGAAGATATATTTAACCAAGTAAATTTAAGATTATTTGAAGTGAAAATATAAATGAACAAACTAAAATAAAGATGAGAAAATCCTATGTTATCGAATATTATAATTTCAGCAAATGCAAATATTTGTACATGTTAAGGTGCAAGAAAGTTATAGTAATTATTACTAATTGTATATCTCATTAAGTGATAACTTGTATTACATTTCTTATTAGGATTTTTCAAAGATTCAACATTCATGTGTAGAAGATCTATATATTGACAAGTGAAATATACTTACATGGTAAAATTCGAGACCAGGAGATAGACAACCTGAATGCCTGCATGCCAACTTCCTTAAGCAGACCTATGTCGCTCTGCAATGCTCATGTAGATATATACAACATTTATTTTAACGTCAATTGTTTTATAATCCTATATTGAATAATTGTTAAACTCTTTATTTTGTATCGATGATCTTTTTGTATAATTTATTTTTATTGTATATAATTTTATTGATTAATGCGAGACACATATATACACTGATTATATAATGATACGTTGTGTATTGGGTTCTTTATAAAAATTAAAGAGAACTAGTTTTGGTGTGGACATGATTGGGGAGTCAATTCCCTAAATGGTCACCCAAGTTTAGGGAATTGCCTTGAAATATCATTTATGTTTCATTTAGGACCAAAATATCACTCAACTATCACTATTTTCCTCCAAATATACTTGACACTCCAAAAGCCTCACTCTCTCCTAGTTGGCATGACATGTCATTAAAGTTTTTTTAATAATAAACTAATTAAATTCATTAAACCCATTTAACTAAAATAATGATCATATTTTTTAAAAAAAAAGATATATTGGTTTATTAAGAATAAATTTTCATACTTAAGAATCTTTTATCATAATTTTTTTTTTTTATGCAATGAAGAATAGTTTTTTTAAAACTTACCATAATGTCATCAATTTTGAATAATTATAAATAGATATATTCAAAAAATATTGATATATAAATCACTTATGAATGTCAACTTACATCAATTAATCATATATTATA
>JAJOOF010011044.1:0-14530 GCA_029582545.1 Solanum lignicaule
CATGTTTGGCTACATGGTTCTTATGGAGAGTTGAGTTAATATGAACTCGTGTCCCCAATTCGGTGCTCAAGACTACTCCCAAAAATACTTTAGCTCATAAGTGTTTTAAACACATCTTTCTTTAGTTGAGATAATTACTCAAAACTACCCTCTTAGAAGAGGTAATTGCTCTTGAAAACTCTTTCTAAAAAGAACATATCAAAACCATTTTTTTTAAATATGATCATTGATGACTCGGTATATTCATACTGCTTAAACATTGATGGTATATCTAGAGACCATATTGTTTAAACATTGATGACATACTCGATTTGTCATACTAATCATGTTTTAGAAACTCTTTCGCAAAACTCATCTTTCTCAAAAAGAGATAGTACTCAAACTTCTCAAAACTCTTTTGGAGATCTCAGTTTCCTCTCATCTTAAATGTGAAAACATTTATAAACTTCTTTGGGAATACTTAGTTCCCTAATAACTTTTGAGAAATTAACTCAACTTTAAACTCTTGACTTAACTTGAAACTTGAGACTCTTTACTTTGCTTGAAACTCTATACTCTTTACTTAACTTGGAACTTGAGCCTTAGAATGAAGTTAAAACGTTCAATAAAGACTCTTGAAAAACTTTAAAGACTTGCTTTGACTTGCTTAACTTCTAAACTTGGCTCTAACTTCACTTGACTTCTAACTTCACTTGACTTTGATCCTAACTCGCCTTGAATTGGATTATGGATTCAAGGTATATGATCACATGTTTATGGATGAGTTCTTGACGTTTAGACGTACCTTGGAGTGTCGGAAACAACTATGAAACATAGGTACAATACCTAGGAACATGCATGAGAAAGTGGGAATGAATGGGAAAGGTTGGCGTCCTTGGCGCTCTGAGAGGCGCGGGGCGCCAGCCTTCAGACCTTGGAGGAGCCTGCTTGAGAGACATGCAATGCCAAGGGTAAAACCTCAGAACCCCTGTTGGGGCGCGCTGGCTGGCGCGACGCCCCAGCCTTTTCCCCCAAAAATCCGACTCTTCTCCTTCAGTTTTTCCAACTCTAAACCTCCTTAACTTCAATGGATCCAGCCCCAAACACTTAGAATCATAAACCCCTCAACATACAATAGATTTCAACTCACAAACACAACCGGAAACATGCCCCAAATCAACAAGAACTTCAACACAATCACAACCAACAACTTCAACAAATACAACCAACAACTTCAACAAACATAATCAATCTTTTATCGGACATAAAACGAGTTTGGCGTGTTGGGGAAAGGATCAACCCAACACTATGAACTCACATACCTAATAGGGATCACCCCCGACGATATCCACGACGATCTTTGACGAAACCTTGCTTGATCTTCTCTTTCTCCTCTTCACTCACAAACCCTCACTCTCACTCTTTAAAATGAGTAAAAACTGATCAAAATCAGTCTAACACACTAATATATATCCAAAAGAAAAGGCTAGGGAAAAGACCAAAATACCCTTACAATTTTCCGGACGGACTTCCCTGCCAACTGCCCAACTTCCAAAGGGTATAACTCCCTCATACGAACTCAGAATCGAACAAACTCGGTGACGTTGGAAAGACCATTCCACGAACTTCGCAAACATAACTGGAAATACACCTAACTCATCCTGAACTAGGAGTTATGACTGTTCAAAGTTGACCAAAAACTCACCTTCTTCCCATGCTTAACCAAATTTCCAGAACTTTAAAATTCTTTCCAAAAATGAAAATTTCCAATTTTTAAGCTTCTTCCTAGTTATCAACTTGCAAGATGTCACACTAACTCACGCCTAAAAAGGCTAAAACAAGCTCGGAAGCTCTCAAAAATCAACCAAGACCTACTCTAGGCCTATAATCATCCCCCGAATCCAACAGAACTCTCAGAATCCCAAACTGAGCATCTGAACTCCGAATGTTGACCAAAGTCAACTCAAAGGCTAAAATTCCACAATTTCACTACTTAGGACCTTAAATCCTCAAAAAGACTCGGAATCTGAAACCAAAAACTCTCATGGATCAGATTTCACATTTCAGAACTAATGAAATTGGCGGAATTCCACTCCGACACTTGAAACTCCAAAAGACTCCAAAAACCACTTTTAAGCAACTTAAGCCTTCCAAACTCAAATTTTACCAAAAACTCCACTTTTACTCAATGTTTGGAATCAACTTCCAAAACTCAATCAAGAAACAACTCGGGGGTCAATATCGGGAGAGGAAAAACAGTAAGCTTCAGTAAAATATAAAAAATGACTAGTCGGGTCATTACAAAATCACAAAGTTGAGGATATACTTTCCCTTTACCTAGTAAATTTATTTGCTTAATGTGTGCTATATATACCTTGTCAAAGTTATTAAATAGAGAAACAAAACAAAGATTTCTTGATTTCTGGGTACCATTAAAAAATGTAATGTAACCACTAGTTATGAAGATTGAATTAGGGCATACATCGATCAGTTCATTTTATTTTTTATTAATTTGATTCAATTTATAAAAAAACTTGCTTCATAAATAAATACACGTCAATGGACCAGAATAAATTTGGCACGATTCATTGCAATTCTCTCAACCCAATTTTATCTTGAATAAATGAAAAAAATAATTTTTTTATAAGCAATTACCCCATTTGAATAAAAAAAGAGCAAAAATATAATATCTAGATAAATAAGCCTAGTGTTTAAATGTCATATCACCCCAATTTCATACGTAAATTTACCCCTGTATAGTTACTTGAAAAAATCGACAAAAAAGATTCGATCAATATAATGTCTCCATAGTCGTCATGTATGTTTACTTTAATTTATAGAGGGTTGACTTGACTGGAATATGTCTAAACCAAATTAAAAGTTGGCCCCAAAGCTGGAAACTGAGGTTCCCTAAAAAGAACAAAGACTCAAAGTCTACTATGGCCTGCTTTTAGGGCTCGTTTGATAGCTAGTAAAGTAACAAATAGTTGATGTATTCATTTCTATATAAGTTACTAATTTTTTGACATGCGTATTCCATGTGAGTTCTTATAAATTTATTAGAACATAAAATTCTATGAAAACATTCATGTAATGAATAATAAAATACTAATTTGAGCCCAAATAAAAATACAGATTAAAGAAGTCTAGTAGGAGAAAATACCAACAAAAAAAATTAGATAGGAAAAAATACAACGTACACATTCTTCTTAGAACTATAATCATGAAAATATTGATAAAAAGAAATATAGAATCAGTACTGAATTTTTCAAGTTCTGGTCGACTCCTTATCCTATATAGCCTTCTTCATCGAGCCAAACTAAAGCATGAATCAAATAGTACAATCGTATCATATATCATATCATCATATATCATATATATAGATATATATTATTAAAAGTGAGTGAAGCTCCAAAGTGCAAAGTTGGATTACGATTTTACCCCTACACTAAATTAAAATGTAATAAAATAATTAATCTAAACATAAATTAATTATCTAATTAAATAGTAATATTTAAATTACATAATAGGGGCGTAAAATGAAAAGTTCAGCAGTCCTCAATTATTATGTGTTTGAACCTAAGTATTGCAGCTGCAACTATTTTATAATCATATATTAAAAGTGTTCCGAAAAACTAAACATAATGGTTAATTGCTATGACAGTATGTACACTTAATTGCTTATAGACGGCTAAGCTTAATTTGACCATGCCTATTTTGAGACTTATCTACTGGCCGGGCGATAGATCGGAAATATCGAGAAACACTTGTAACAAACATGCACGTCCTCCCAATAATTTATTATATGCTTTTAATTTTTTTCAATTGGTTTTCATATGGGATACACGTGCAACGCACGTACCCAGAGACTAGTTAAATAAACAGAAGAATAAAACTACTGACTCCAAGCCTATCCTATCCGAAATTTTCAGCTATTGATGTAGCATCTTGTCGATACTACTAGTCTTCTCGCTACCTATTAGAAAAATCCCATCAAGATATAATTGGAACTACTATGAATTCAGCCACCACCATTCACCAACCAATATTTATTACAAGCATAAATTTTTGACTTAGAAATGTTGTTGATGTGGTCTCTATACGCCAATTAATATTCTTACAGACTTTTCTTTTTCCCCAGGGCCATCTATTATATGAAGCAATTGAAGTTGTAGATTTGTGATACTCCTTCTGTTCATGGGTCCTTTCTATTTTACACGATTATTAAGAAATCATTAATAGGTTGATCAATTTTATTATTTTGCCATTTGTTCATATTAACTCAAAAGTCACTCAACTATTTATAAAGTCACCCAACTAATCTAAATGATTTTTTAATTAAGTATTGTTGAAATGAAAATTTTATTTCAAGCTAAATTTCTACTAATAAATAATAAGATATCCATTTTAACCATTTTAAAGAAATTTTTATTATCTAATTTATATGCAAACATAATTTGTTTTAATTACTATCATACTTATGGTATTCTTCTAATATAATTTTTTTATTTTCGATGGTAGATTTCATAGTCTAAAAAAGTTCTTTGAGTAGAATTTCACCCAAGAATGGGAATGTGGATATGTAATTGACAACTTAAATTTAACAGAAAGTTAGTAGGTGTGTTTCTTGGAATTGATTACTCCAAAGAAGAAGTAGTAGATTTTTCTTTGCTTAATATGTACTGGTTCATTCATCTGCCACATCCGTCGATGGATGATAACATTAATTAATTCATAGGTATGTATTGATGAAAGATCACACCTTTGAATATGCATTTATGATCCACAACAATAAATTTGACTGAAAAACCAATTTTAAGATTATTTTTTTAAGAAAAATCAGTTTGTTAATGAAAAGGGTAAATGCATATCATTTATTAGACAACGAGGTGTATATGCACCAATTGTTAGCCGGTGGAGGTATATATGAATCACTTTTTAATGAGGAGTATATCTTCTCTAAATCGCAAAGTTGAGGGGTATATTTGTTTTTTTCCCTAAAATTAAAATCACTTTTTTTTCACTTCCATTTGATGAAAAGGTATGTGTGAGCCACTTTTATAACGGTAGGAATATATGTGAGCCACTTTTGTTATAGTAGAGATATATGTGAGCCACTTTTGTTATAGTAGAGATATATGTGAGCCACTTTTGTGATAGAATTTTTCTGTTGTATATTTTAGTTGAATTTCTCTTGGAATGACTCGTGCATTGACTTGGGAATATATAAACTTATTAGAACTATTAGAATATAAGTTGGGAAAATGCATAAGTACCCCCCAGTCTATGCCCCAAATCCCTGAGACACACCTAACCTTTACTAAGGTCCTACTACCCCCCCCCCCCGAACTTATTTTATATATAATTTTCTACCCCTTTTAAGCCTACTTGGCACTATCCTTGAAAAAATTGTCAACACGCGATGGGCCCACAAGATAGTGCCATGTAGGCTTAAAAGGGGTAGAAAATTATATATAAAATAAGTTCGGGGGATAATAGGACCTTAGTAAATGTTAGGTGTGTCTCAGGAATTTTGGGCATAGGCTGGGGGGTACTTATGCATTTTCCCATATAAGTTTGATCATCATCAAGTTAATATAAAATCAGATGCATAAACCAAATAACAATTTTATCATAACTAACAAAAATGATTTTTTGACTTAAATATTTTTGTCAAGATCTACACACCAAGCAATACTCTTATCTACCAATCAAAACTTAAAAGGGTTTAGGGACATTTACAAAGAGTACAAATTGCCACTAAATAACATCAGGCTTTTACTATTTTTATATTTTTAAAAAAATATAATAACATCAGACTTTTACTATTTCTATATCAATTGTAGATTTTAATAGTCCTTTTCATTTTGAATCCTTTCCTTTAAGTCAAGGTCTATACACCAAGAAATCAATCAAACATATGAAGGATTTTCGACCTAAAATGTTGTTGTCAAGGTCTTTTCCCTAGTAAATTTCTTTGCTTGATTTGTGCTATATATACCACATCTAAATTATTGAATTGAGGAACAACGAAAAGATTTTTGATTTCTTACCTACCAATTTAATTAGTTTTGAACATTTTAGTGCAAAAATGGGTTACATAAAACTTGTTTTTTTAATGCTATTTTCCTTACTCTGTCAAATTGCTTTCTGCTCATCCTTATCTCATTTGTGCCTCAAAGATCAAGCTCTTGCTCTTCTACAATTCAAGCACATGTTTACTATAGATGCTTATTCGACGTTACTGTCATGGAACAAGAGCATAGATTGTTGCTCATGGGATGGAGTTCATTGTGACGAGATGACGGGACAAGTGACTGAGCTTAACCTCACTGACAACGGACTTCAAGGCAAGTTTCACTCCAACAGTAGCCTCTTTCAACTCTCCAATCTCAAAAGGCTTGATTTGTCTTTTAATAATTTCTCTGGATCGTACATTTCACCTAAATTTGGTGAGTTTTCTAGTTTGACGCATCTTGATTTGTCATATTCAAATTTTACAGGTCTAATCCCAATAGAAATCTCTTACCTTTCTAAATTACACGTTCTTAGTATACAGACTTATTCAAATGGTCTTAGATTCGGACCTCACAATTTTGAACTACTCCTTAAGAACTTGACCCAACTAAGAGAGCTCAACCTTGACCATGTGAACATCTCTTCCACCATTCCTCTGAATTTCTCTTCTTATTTAACTACTCTACACCTTGCGGATACACAGTTATATGGGATACTTCCCGAAAGAGTTTTCCACCTTTCCAATTTACAATCTCTTTATTTATTATTCAATCCTCAGCTCAATGTTAAGTTTCCCACAACCAAATGGAATAGCAGTGCATCACTCATGGAGTTATATCTCGATAGTGTGAATGCTACTGGTAGGATGCCTGAATCATTTGGTCATCTAACTTCGCTGTGTACACTGACAATAATTTCTTGTAATCTCTTCGGGTTTATTCCTAAACCTCTATGGAATCTCACCAACATAGAGGATTTGGACCTTGTTGGTAACCATCTTGAAGGACCAATTTCTCATTTCTTGAGATTTGGAAAGCTCAGGTCGTTATCACTTAAAAATAACAATTTTAATGGCAAACTTGAGTTCTTATCCTTTAACAGAAGCTTGACACAACTTGAAACCTTGGATTTTTCGTCCAATTTCCTAACTGGTCCAATTCCATCGGACGTTAGTGGATTGCAAAACCTAAAAACACTCAGCTTGTCATCAAACCACTTAAATGGGACTATACCATCATGGATATTCTCCTTCCCTTCACTTGAATGGTTAGACTTGAGTGATAACCATTTCAGTGGAAACATTCAGGAGTTCAAGTCTAAAACATTGGATCGAGTTTCTCTAAAACAAAATCAGCTACAAGGTCCTATTCCAAAGTCACTCCTAAACCAGCATAATCTATATTATCTTGTCCTTTCGCACAATAATCTCAGTGGAGAGATTGCTTCAATCATCTGCAATCTGACAATACTGACTGTGCTAGATTTGGGCAGCAATAATTTGGAGGGAACAATCCCACTATGTTTGGGTGAGATGAGTGGACTTTGGGTTTTGGATTTAAGCAACAATAGTCTTAGCGGGACAATTAATACTACTTTTAGTCTAGGAAACAAACTTATAGTCATTAAATTTGATAAGAATAAGCTAGAGGGAAAAGTTCCGCAATCTCTGATCAATTGCAAATATTTGAAAGTTCTTGATTTAGGTAACAATGAGTTGAATGACACATTTCCTATATGGTTGAGAGCCCTACCGAATCTGATGATTCTAAGGCTCGGATCAAATAAGTTTTTTGGCCCTATAAAAGATTCACCGACTTACAAGTTTGCTCGAATTCAAATGATAGATTTCTCATCCAATGGATTTAGTGGAGATTTACCAATGAGCCTTTTTGAGAATTTTGAAGCTATGAAAATAAATGGTGAGAAAAGTGGAACCCGAGAGTATGTAGCAGATATGGATAATTTATATTACACAAATTCCTTTATTGTGACGACAAAGGGGCAGGATCTAGAACTACCTCGAGTTTTGACTACAAACATAATTATCGATCTCTCAAGTAATGGATTTGAAGGTCATATCCCAAGCATTATTGGAGATCTCATTGGGCTTCGTACGTTGAACTTATCTCACAATCTCTTGGAAGGTCACATACCAGCATCACTGCACCAATTATCTGTACTTGAATCATTGGATCTCTCATCCAACAAAATCAGCGGAGAAATTCCACAACAACTTGCATCCCTCAAATCACTTGCAGTCTTAAATCTCTCTCACAATCATCTTGTTGGATGCATCCCCAAAGGAAAACAATTTGATACATTTGAGAATAGTTCATACCAAGGGAATGATGGGTTACGTGGATTGCCACTTTCAAAAGATTGTGTCAGTGATGAAGGGGTACCACAAGCAACAACTCCATTTGGGCTAGATGAAGAAGAAGAAGAAGGAGATTCAGCAATTATAAGTTGGCAGGCAGTTCTCATGGGTTACGGTTGTGGACTTGTTATTGGACTGTCCATAATATACATAATGCTGTCAACTCAATATCCAGCATGGTTTTCGAGGATGGATGTAGAATTGGAACACAAAATAGTTACAAGAATGAAAAGGTACAAGAAAAGAAATTAGTATAGTGTGTAACCTCCAGGTATTCAACTTGATCTTTTTCCTTCAGAAGATCATTATTATTCATATATATGTATGAATTTTTTATCTTTAAAGCTCTTAACTTTAATTCTTCATTTTTGAAAATTGCAGGATTCAAGTCTAATTTTTATATTATAATCATCAAAATGTGTATGTTGCTGGTGATGCAATATAACTTTTTTTCTTTCACAGTCTTTGATGTATCTAAAGTTTTGGTTGCCCTGTGAATAATGACATGAGTTTTCTTGCTTTGAGCTCATAAATTTATGAAGTTATTATCTTTTCTTTTTCTTAATTACATAAAGTAATTTCAATGTGAAAGATTTATCTCAAATGCTAATTAAAGGAAATCAAGTAATTAAAGTAGCTCAAAGTTATTATAAATCTCTCAGGAATATAAAATAAATTCCCTATCACAGAGGAGCATGTAATATGATAGCATATAACGTTTGTCAAAAGCAAAGTACCGAAGGAGAAAACAGAACAAATCATCATTTGAACAAAGTAGATTGGCATAATATAGATCGGTACCTCTCCTGCTAGCTTTCCTCACAATGTACGTAGACTTATGTACTCATGATATTCAGAGTAGTTTCCATATTCAAACTGAATGAGCAATTAATCAATCAAAATAGTCCTGATATATTATACAGAGAGAGTAGTTGAAGTATAATTCTGGATTGTTTGTTGTTATGAGAAAAAAATTGCATACCAACTTTGTCAGTGAACCAACTGGGTGTTTCATCTTAAATTACAACGGGAGAATCGTTTTGAATTCAGATGTATATGCGGAACTCAATTGCAAGTGACCATATTCTTAATAGCAATCGAGATTAGGAGAATTTCTGTCCAAGATGAAAGTTTGATGTCACTCCGGGGCAGTGGTATCAGCTAAACTGCTCTTATTGGTTCTGAAGGAAGTAGACAGAATCAGTTTCAACATTCAAATACCAACACTCATTTTCAGTAATTGACTCAAAATGATGAAAGTGAACTTAACGTTACATTGATTCAAAAAGAGCACTATATATATACATATATACTTTATGCCTCATTTGTTAAAACTTGTGGACGTGTGACCTTAACTCATTAGTTACTAATGTGTTATCTTTTTTGTAAATGGTGCTGCTTATTTAATTTAGTGACATTTGACAGTTGAATAGTGATTTATAAGCAATTTATATATTGGGATAAAGATATATATAATATACATTAAATAAACGTAGTTGGAACTACTATGAGTACTTCAACCACCATTCACCAACCAAAATTTATTACAAATACCTACCAAACTTTGATTACTATGCAAACCAACAGGACCACAAATATGAGATTTGTCCGATTATCAAATCATGCTTTAGCAGTCATCCCTCTATCTGTATGTCCAAATAGCCCAGAAATTTCAGACTCCCAATTTTGATGTTGTTGCTCCGTCATAATATATTGTTATTGTTATTCGTAACAAACTCATATTGTTAAAATTGTGACATCTTGCAATTTGAAATAACTATGAAGAAGGTTGAAATTGGAAATAGTCATTTCTGGGAAGAATTAAAAATCTGGAAATTTAGTCAAGTATGGGGAAAAAAAGTGAGTTTTTGGTCAACTTCAAACAGTTATAACTCCTAGATCAGGATGATTTAGGTGTATTTCCAGTTATTTTTTCAAAGACCTTAGAATGATCTTTCCAACACCGCCGAGTTTGCTCGATTCCGAGTTCGTATGAGTGAGTTATGCCCTTTGGAAGTTGGGCTGTTGGCATAGGAAAGTTCACCAGAATTTGTAAGGGTATTTTGGTCTTTTCCCTAACCATTTCTTTTGGTTATATTAAGGGTCCCAGCTGATTTTAAATCAGTATTTCCTTTTAAAAGGTGAGTGTTAGGGTTGTGAGTGAAGAGAGAAAGAAGAGGAGAAAGAGAAGGAAGCTAAGTTCGTCGAGATCGTCGTGGATTTCGTCGGGGTGATCCCTATTAAGGTATGTGAGATCATAGTGTTGGGTTGGTTCATTCCCCCACACACCAAACTCGTTTTAATTTTGAGAAAAAGATTGGTTGTGATTGTTGAATTCTTGTGGTTGTGTTGAAGTTTCTTGTTGATTTGGTACATGTTTCCGGATGGAATTCTGAGTTGAATCTATTGTATATTAAGGGTTTTAATGATCCCAAGTGTTTGGGGAAAGAACCTTTGAAGTTAAGAGGGTTTACAGTTGGAAAAGTGAAGGAGAAAAGTCGGGCAGCTTGCATGAAACAAGTCTGCGTCGTGGACTTGTTCCCTCTGTGAACAAAAATCTGCTCCGCGTCGCGGACAGGATGTGGACTCCACTGTTTCAAAATCAATTTCGCGAGCTTTTATTTAGGAGCATCTCCGCGTCGCGGACTTGTTCCAAGACGGTGTTTTCATAAATTTTCTCAAGTTTAGCTAATCGAAACTATGCATAAACATCAAGAGACCTTTCCTATCACAAATCATGAACCTTGAATCCATAATCCAATTCAAGGAAAAGTTAGGATCAAAGTCAAGTGAAGTTAAGAAGCTAGTCAAAGCAAGTTTTTAAAGTTTTTTCAAGAGTCTTTACTAAACGTCTAAACTTCGTTTTAAGGCTCAAGTTTCAAGCAAAGTAAAGAGTATAGAGTTGAGTTCTTTTTCTCAAGAGTTACTAGGGAACTATGTATTCCCCAAAGAAGTTTATAAATGTTTTTACATTTGAGTAAGAAAGGAACTATGTTTTCCAAGAGAGCCTTTGGGCTAATCTTTGAGCAATTATCTCAAACTAAAGAAAGATGTGTTTAAAACACTTATGAGCCAAAGTATTTTTGGGAGTAGTATTGAGCACCGAATTGGGGACGCGAGTTCATATTAACTCAACTCTCCAAAAGAACCATGTAGCCAACATGGGATCTAACAGGTCATTCTTTTTAGGTGATCACGTAAGTTAAGCTAGTGGATCCACTAAGTTAAGTAAAGTCCAATATCACGGCAAGGTATAGGATGGTCCTTGGGCAATGTGAGGTAAAACGTTGTATCATCACTAGGGCTCATAGTGATGGTTGTCGGTTAAAGAATCTCCCACTAAAGGTATATTACTTTTATATAAGTAAAGTTGAGTTTGTTATTGTTTTATCCTTAACGAACTAAGTTGTTTACACTGTTTTACAAGCTTTATATATATTGCATGTGTCTTATTGCTTTATATTGAGTTCGGTTATTCATGAGTTGAACAGAGCCAAGGTAAGAGTTCCTTTGTACTCCTTTCAAGCTTAAGTTGTTGTTTAGCTTTCTAGCTCGCATACTCGTACATTCAATGTACTGATGCCAGTTGGCCTGCATCTTATGATGATGCAGACGTAGGTACCCAGGATCAGCATCCAGCACGCCGTTGATCCAGCTGAGTACTCCAGAGTCAGTGGTGAGCCTCTTTGCCTTCCGGAGGACTCTGTTATTTTGTGTTCATAGTTTTGTTTTGTCAGGATGTTGCGGGGTCTGTCCCAACATCCATCTCAGTGTTATAGAGGCTTCATAGACAGTCAATCAGTCAGTTAGTATTGAGTCTCTCATCTATGTATATATGTAAATATTCTATTTTGAGGCACGAGTTGCCTTTTGGCATGTTATGCATCATCAGTTAGGTTGTTTTATAACCTTTCATTGCATTAAGTTATTATGTTGAGTTAGGTTTCCGCTGAGTTAAGAAAGCCAAGCCAAGGGTTCGCTTGGGGCCAGCAATGGTCTTCGAGTGCCAGTCCCGCCCAGGGTGTAGGCTCGGGGCGTGACAGAAACTAACATAGTTGTTTCTTGCATTTGCCAAGGTGAAATGCTATTATTGTTATATTTAAGAGCTAATCAAACTTGTATGAATTTTTTACTAAGAAATGTTGTTGATATGGTCTCTATACACCAATTAATATTCTTACAGTTTTTTCTTTTCCCCCAGGGCCAGCTATTATATGAAGCAATTGAAGTTGTTGATTTGGTATAAAGTATAAGGTATAATAATCTCAGGGATAAAATGCATGACTGTATTATCCTGCTTTTGGTTGAAGGTATTAGGTAGTCCTTGGATTATTTATCTCACCATTTATACCATAGTGATGGGATAAGTTCACGGTCAAATCAGCATGGAATGAATTAAGACGGAAACAAGAGAAAATACAGACCTTTGACTATATATGGACTAAAGGGTTGCGTATAAAGATTAATTTCTTTTTATGGAGAGCATGGAAAGGAAGAATACCTACTGACGATAATCTAAAAAGGATGAAAATTAGTGTGGTATCAAGATGTTGGTGTACATACGGCGAGGATAGTGCCACTGATAATTGCTCCATAACAACCATTAAAAGGATTAATATTGATATGTACTGGTAAAGTTATTTCATTGGTTCCTCTGTTTTATAAAGAATTTTGTAAAATTAACAAATCCCATAAACCGGAACTCACAATCATATATCATCTTACTATATGAGACTCTTAACACTGAATGCTATGATCTTAAGCCTCCACATAACTATAAATGCCTTGGACGCGTGTCTCCTCAGAAAGCCCCTTCATTCCTAATTTCCCTCCAGCTCTTTCTAGTGACATCATAACACCAAGATAAAACACATGACTTTAAGTTTACGAAAAATACAATCTCCCCATAACGGGACGTGCAGGATGATAGTTGTGCTACTTCAGTACCCAACTCAATAGCTCCACCAAGTCTACAAGCACCCAAGACAGTAGCATCAGCTTCAAAAAAAAGGCATCTTCTGTAGTGGATCAAGTCTGAATTCATGTGACATTGCTTCAAACAATTAGAACCCGAATTCGACAAGCTTGGCACACGCACAAGCTGGAAGAAATCATAGCATTTCATGTGTAAACCTGCCCATCGCATCAAATACCTGTGTTACAGCAAATGGTTAAAAATACATGCAAAGCCTCGTACTATAAGGATAATACTTAGGACACTAATAGCAGAGCTCGAATCAAATTGATGATGATTTCTTCTTCTTTTCAGATAATAATAAGCTTCTTGCTTATGCAACATGTTGAAGTACTAGTTTCTAATTTTCCAACATAATATTTTCTTTACATTTGAATTGAGCTCCTTTTGAAACAGAATACGCAAGGCATAACTTATTCCTACAAAACCTATGTTATCTAAACTTTTGCCTTGCGAATTAGATACTGCACAACTTATGCCGGACAAAGGAAAAAGTACTCGAAACTAGGTCATAGTTAAGGGTACTTTGACCCACAAACTTCCATTAAATGATAAGCAGGGGTAAAAATTAAAGTCCATCGATTGAGGGATACTAATTAAAGACCACCCAAAAATAGGGGCGATCACCAGAACTGCAGATCTAAACCAATTTACAAGACAAATTGTTAAAATAAACCGACATCAATTGCACAAAATTCTTAATGAAGAAACTCTTAAAATAGTGTGATATCGTTGTCTTTGGGCAAAACGTGCACAGTTTTCTTCCAAATGTCTCCAATCATTAAGAGTATCACTTCACTTTATACACATCTTCTTTTTCTTATTAACTTCTAATGCGAGACATTGTTCATATACCCAACCAACATAACATGAGGTATTCCGTTACGGTTATCATATGCAGCTCATACCTGCAGATTTATCACCAAAACAACACTCCGCTTCATCACTTCCTCCAGTTCCAAAATTGTGGAAATATGAATATGGAAAAGTAATTAACAGAATTTACTATCTTGTTCACTTTCAGTATTCCCTGGATACAAATTAATTCCCAAAGTAGACAAATAAGCTCAGCATAATTTCATTTGTATCAGAACAAATACATGTGTTATTACAAGTATTGGGACTTTCATTTGAATCTTTCTTGAATTGACTTGAGAATGTGATTTGACTTACAGTGCAAT
>JAJOOF010011045.1:0-18623 GCA_029582545.1 Solanum lignicaule
TATTGTGTGAATCAATTGGAACTGCATCTTATGCTTTATCCAGAAGTGTTATGCGTATTATATAAAACTTAATAAATTATATGAAAAGCTTTTTAACCAATAAAAATTAAAAGAAGCAGTAAATGTAAAATAATGGGATAAGCTCATATAATTGTCCACTAATGGCTCGATAGATTCATGAACTTCACGTCAATATTTTCCCAATTTATTGATTTATTTATTAAAAGGTAAATGTATTGTTTGGTAGATATTATAAAAAGGTAGTGTTTAGATATGGGTCAAAATGTCTCATTAAGAAGGTGACTTTAATCTATGTATTCATGAATAGGGAAAACGAACCAACATTACTTTTTTAATAATTATTGAAAACTGAAAAAATATATAAACAATTGTTCTAACGTAAGAGAAGATAGAAGTAACATCAAGAATTTGAATAGGCTTTATTAAGTCATTACAAATTAATTATTTTTTGAAATGTAATTAAACATTATTGTTAGAAGTTAAATTTTTTTTTTTTTTTGGTAAATAAAGAATTTTACTAACCAAAATGAGCAATACAAAACACTTGAAAAAAAAAAAACAACTCAGCCTGGACATCCCAAGACTGTGTACTCCAAACAGCAAACATTCTATTCCTAGCCACTACGCCCCTATCCTTCCCATTTCAGAAGTTAATTATGCAGGGTACCAATCTAACAACTGCAGTTTCATGAAATAGGAAAATAATAAAAAATAAATAGAGTAATGTAATATAGAGAGTAAGGTTCTACATTAGATTAGTATAGAAAGGATTTGCACGCTATCTAATATATGATAGCAACCAAGAAATTGAGTGATTCCTTCTTTCTTCCAACTTTGAAAGTACCGATAGATACTATCATATAAAAAGAAGAGGTGGTCTGACTAACTCAATGAAGTGAATATTTCAAAAACATGCTCAGAAAAATGAGAAAAATGGAGTTTTTGAAAAGAAAAAGAAATCCATTTTATCATTTAGACGAAAAAAATATTATGATTCTTAAGAACTCAACAGGCCGTTCCCCTTCGAATCAAACAAACAAAGAAGGGAATCCCGTTAAGTTCTTACGCTTTCATGTTGACAACTCAATTCAGTCGATTACTACAGGGATGAACCCAATCCGGAATATGAACCATAAAAGAAAATACCTATTAAATCGATTACAAGAATACCAGCTACAGTACCTATTATCCAAAGACGAATACTTCCAGTAGTATCGGCCATTTACCCCACTTCCCTCCAGATTTCATCAAGTGGTCACGCTAGAGACATAAAAAGTCATGGATAATTAAATTATGAGATCCTTCCGAATGAGCTAAGTGAATCTTATTTATTCTCTTTCGTTTTCTTAATTGAAGAAATAATTGGAAAATAAAACAGCAAGTACAAAAATGAGTAATAACCCCCAGTAGAGACTGGTACGATTCAATTCAACATTTTGTTCGTTCGAATTTGATTGTGTCGTAGCTCTATAATTCGGATTAAGTTTATCGTTGGATGAATTGCATTGCTAATATTGATCCCAAAAAAAAGATGGTAGGTACAGCTAGGCCGTGAACAACCAACCATCGTACTGTAAAAATTGGATAGGTTCTATCTATAGTCATTAGTGCCTCCTAAAACGATCTACTAAATTCATCGAGTTGTTCCAAAGGATCAAAACGGCCAATTATTAATGGAATTCCTTGTCGGCTCTCTGTAAAATACTCGTTTGGCCGTGGGCTTCCAAACACATCGTAAGCTAAACCTGTGCTGACAAATAACCAACCCGCAATGAATAGGGAAGGTATAGTAATGCTATGAATGACCCAGTATCGAATACTGGTAATAATATCAGCAAACGAACGTTCTCATGTGCTTCCAGACATGCTGAGCTCCACATATTCTTGTACAGTCAAAGAAGATCGATTCCGTAAAAGATGAGATAGTAAATGACAATTAACTGAAATTTCATCTTTGTGAGATCGTCAATATTGTATCGAGGAGGTCTTTAGAGTATACCGAATCAGTATAGCTATCCTTCTTCTAACACAGCAACGCAATTTGAATTAATATCAAACGTAAGTATTAAATAATTTCTTTTTTCCTTTACTTGTTGATGTAAAATCATCTTCCATTCAATAGAATTTTTTTTCAATTCAATGAAAAAGATTCTCATATTCCCACAATTTAAGTAGATGCGAGATATAGAAATTCTCTTTTCGGAGTTGTGAAAGCCGTTTTGTTGTTGGAATCTTGTTTTTAAAGAAATAGAAATTACTAGTTTTAGAATCTAGTTGGACAAAAAAAAGAGTTTTTAAAGCGGTTGTGTGATAACTTTTTCTTCTCCCTCATTCAAGATATTATGTAAATTAATATATTACTGAATCTAATGAGTTAAACTTAAATTAAAGTCAAAAGAAAAAGTTTTATAAGGTAACTGTTCGCTTTAAAATCGAAAATGGATTCGATACAATTCACCAGAATCTAAGAAATGATCAAATTAGAAAATCATTTTTATTTTGATTCTATAAAAATGCAAGTTTCATTTTTGAATGAAGTTAGACGATACAACTCTTATTAGTTTAATAGTTTACCCAAGAGTTACTCAATGAATCGGTTGATTGGAATTGTGGGATGGATAGATGTTACAGATGATGAATCAATTTCTTTTATATGTCTGGCACTTTATCTTTGTTAGTGCTGTCTGCCTATAATAATAGCTGAATCAAAAACTTTTCATTCAACTTATTCTTTCAATTGAAATTGAGATTTTTGTCTACCCTCCTATTTTCTTTTGCAAAATTTGAAACTTAGGCAAGTGCTTTTTAAACATATGTATAAAAAGAAAATATTTCATTTAATTTAGCCCCTTCATGCTTACTATAACTAGTTATTGCGGTTTTCTATTAGCGGCTTTAACTATAACCTCAGCTCTATTTATTGGTCTGAGCAAGATACGACTTATTTAAATTGAATATTTAAAATGAACAATTCATAAAAAGAAATCCTTCTGTGGGATTACATGTATTCTATATTTACTTACGTTACCAATTGTCAATTCTTGTTCATTGTCATTGAGATTCATGTCAATTCGGATTAATAATTAGGTACCGATATTACCTTCTTCTTTTTTCTACTTTCAAACAAAAATAAATGATTGAAGTTTTTCTATTTGGAATCTTGTTAGGTCTAATTCCTATTACTTTGGCTGGATTATTCGTAACTGCATATTTACAATATAGGCGTGGTGATCAGTTGGACCTTTGATTAATTAACATTTATTTTTTATTGACCTCCTCCTTTCTTTAATTCACAGGCACAGGAGGTCAAATTCCGATTGTTGTGAAAGTTACTGAATGGATCTATTTTATTCTAATTCGATCTAAGAAGAAAAAAATCACGCTATGTAGGATTTGAACCTACGACATCGGGTTTTGGAGACCCACATTCTACCGAACTGAACTAAGAGTGCTTTCTTATCATAATAGATAAGATTGTAAACAAAAGGATTCTTTTCATAATCCCAATAAATTTTGTATGCATATACTAGAATAGCATGATAAAAATCGAACATTATGTCCAATTTGAAACGATCTCAAGTGATTCCTCGTTACTGCTCAAGGGAGCAGTAATAGGTAGGAATGACAGGATTTGAACCTGTGACATTTTGTACCCAAAACAAACGCGCTACCAAGCTGCGCCACATTCCTTCAATTGTTCCACTGTGTAATTGTAGAGAATTCCTGTCTTGTTTTTCACATGATTATTTCCTCCATTGATATATACAAATTTCTACTCATTTCGTATTTTTGGTCTCATTTAACATTTTCTACTATATTAGAAGCATGGGTAGCAGCATGGTATCAACATGTGTCATTTTTTAATTTGTCAAGGGCATTTTCGTCATTTCAATCATATCCTTGCTGCCATTTTTACTCCACGTGGTAATGTAGTCATAGCTTTACTGCATTCATGCCTGCTTCCACCCAGCTCCATCTCAGTGCTCTCATCTATCCACTGATCAAGAGGAAGATAAAAAAGTTTCTGCCCTGCACAACCATATTCTTTGAGTGCAACTTCAATTTTCAGGTAATTTGATGCGTCTCTTTTCAATTTTTGGCTTCAATTTCGTAGTTCTTCGCATGCTTTCACCTCAATTGTCTTTTGGTTTTAATTTTTCATCAGATATATTTTTTTAATTTAGTTTTAAATATATGAGTTGGTTTATATATATTGTGATAATTTTCTCTGGTTTCATCTAATCTATCAGTTAATAATAATTTCTATGTTCAAGTTTTATGTGTTTATGATTCTATGGCTCTAGAGATTTTTGTAGGCTGCTATGCACGGGTAGAACACTTTACGTTGTTATCATCACATCTTCTCAACTCTGCTTTTCTGTTTCTCGATATGTATCTCTTTCACTTTCTGATTGTGTGCTCTACTTAATGATTGGTGTGCTTTTGGGTCTGATTGTTTGGGTTGAAGTTCTGTTCACTTGTAATTTTTTCGAGTTGAATGTCAGGTTATACTTTCTGCGTTTAAAGAGAAAAGTATACTTATCGTCCTTCAATTTTGTTGATTTTCTATGTGCGAAAAACGAAATCATAGGGTTCCAGTTTTACTTATATTTGCAAATTGATTTTTTGGAGTTTTGTGTGATTTAGGGGAAAAGAAATTAGAGGTTATTTTTTAGATTCGTAATTTTCGTTATACTCTCGGTAAAATTAAGGGAAAACAAGCATGCTGCTTTTGAATATTTCTCAGCTTTTGCTCTATAGATGTTTGTAAAAATTCTCCAAAGAAGCAGCCTCTTTCGATTTCAGTTTTCTAATGTAGCTTCTTAATTTTTTTAATTATCTGATAATCTGTTGTAAAATGTCACTGAGTTGAAACAGGGGAGGAGGAGTTGGCTATGGATTTTTCCGAGAGAGTTAACCACTTTTTCCACCATAAGTCTTGGATTATTAAAGTAGATTTTTATCCTACGGCTAGCAGCTTATGTGCAACTTTATACAAAAGATCGACAAGCTAAAATGAGAAGTGACATGGGAATTAACTACCATTTACGCAATGGGGATGAGGGGTTTGTGGCTCATACATACATTCTTCGAGCTCGAACGAAGTGAGAGGACTGAAAAAGAAAAATTGAAAAGGAAAAATAGCAAAACAAGAGTCATTTTAAATGGTTCAAGACTATGCCTTTTTTTTTGTGCCTGTGTAAGTTTACCCGGAAGATCAACAGAGTATATGTGAGATTCAAGGGTCTCTCTTCAGTGAAGATAAACATTAATTTTTTACACTAATCAAGCATCTGCTTAAAGTAATACCAAATATTCTTTAGCTTTTAATTCTTAAAATCTTTTATAATTATCGATACTAAACTGCTAATTTAAAGTTCTTTGTAACAGCCTTTTACCCGTGTTGTTGTGACTTCTACTCTCAAGTTCTTTTGCTTTCGTGTTCCTACACTTCTGTAAGTTTCTCTTTCATTTCTGATAATTTTCCTCATGCTTATTAACTGCTGACTAAACTAGGGTGAAGACCTCTCGAGTATTCTCTGATTTTCGCAAAGATTGAACTTGATTTATATTTTTCAAGGAAAAAATGGCATTTTACCTGTTTGCTAGAGATGCTAAATGTATGCTCTCGCTAACAGAACTTCCTCCCCAACAGATTGGATTTTTGAAATATGACGTTGCTGAAGAGGTAATAGTAGAGACTCCAGATATGTCTGAAATACCTCAGATTATCGCAGGGCATGGAGATGGAAGGGAGCATACAACTGATCCTGAACCAAAGGCAGAAACTGACGAAGAGATGTTTGTGGAAGTTACAGCAGACGACATAGCCGAGACTGAAAAAATCAGGATAAATGATGTTGTGTAAGCTTCTTTAGCACAGTCTCATGCTACGGGATCCAGTGGAGCTGGCCCTTCTGGTGGTCACTCCGGATACTGATGCCATGACAGATGGAGCAATCGCATAGCCAGGATCCCCTCTTTACCTCCCTCTCTGTTCTTAGTTATCTTTCAAATCTTTGGATATTTATTACTTCCATTTGAGGACAAATGTTTTATTTGTGGTGGGGTGAGGCCCACCTGTGTGTGCTACTTCTTACCTACCTGTGTGTGCTACTTTTTACCTACCTGTGTGTGCTACTTTTTTCTTGTGTTTGTTTTATTTCTGGGTTGTTCTGTTTATAACTGTTTTTACACTGCTTTAGTGGATGTTTGAGCTCATGGCTCTCTTTTGTTTTTAATTGCAAATGATTTTGACCCTTCCGAAAAATTTTGAATTTTTTGCACATTTTTGCCACCCCTCATGAGTTGAATGTGGCTATTCTTTTGCAAAAAATTTGAGTCTCGGTTTTGATCAATACCGATGACTTGAATTTGCTATCAATTAAACGAACATGAATATACGGCTATGATGAGGCCAAATGAAGTTGCATAGACAATATGTGAACTCTTTGTATCTCGTTGTGATTAGTCATTTATCGAATTGATTCTCTTGTAATGACTGTTGTACACTAGCGAAAGTGTGTATTCTTGTTTCACTTAAGTGTCGATGCCTTGTGTGATTACCTTGCTTTGAAACTTGCATGAATAAACCTAGAATTTGTCATGTTAGTCTGATTGATTTAGAAAGGTGTCCTCTTGAAATGATCTTAGGCAACTTTAAAGAGTGTGAGCCCAATTTGACATATACCTCTTTTGTGTCCTACCCGTGAGGGTGTGAAACTCTTTTGAACACCCTTTGAGGCTTACCTTTCTTTGGAAGAACCTTAATGAACCCTAGACCTTACTTGAACCACTACCTACAATCCTCTTGAGTTGTGGTTTAGAGAATAGCCAACTTAGGCCGAAGGCCTAAGTTGGGGGTGTGGTGAAAGGGAAAAGGAGAAGTCAAGAAGTGCAAGATAAGTCCCCCTTAACCCATGGTATTGCATAAAAATGGAACCCGTTTAATTCAATTCAAAAAAAAATGTGGAATAAAGTATGAAGAGAATCGGGTTTGAAGCAATCCATGGAGGAGAATAAAAAGGTAACTAAGAAGCACTAGAAAAAGAAGGGAATGCCTTGAGAATGCTACAACTCATGAGGAAATAGTCACTAAGCCTAAATGACCATACCTTTGCACTCAGCCCCATTACAAGCCTTAGAAAGATCTTTTTGATCTTGAGTAAGTCGAATTGAAGGTCGATTGGAAAATAAAGGCAAACCTATGGGTGAAAACATGCATTGTGTTCCTCTTTTTTGAGTGTGAGTGTTGCATCTGATTCCTGATCTTGAATTGATTAACCTCTGTGTGTGAATATGGAATCATTCTTCATGTGAGGGAATTTAGATACTTTTTGTTGAGCTTGAACTTGCACAAGTACCAACTCTTGCGAGCATGAGAATCTTTGGTAATGGTGTGTCACAACTTGAATCTTTGAGTACACAATTGATCCTTGCATAAGTAAATTGAATCTAGTTGTGTGCACTCATGATTGTGTCTTGTGTAGCACTGTTAGAGACACCATTTTTGAACGGCTGAACTCAAGTTTGCTTGAGGACAAGCAAAAGTTTAAGTTGGGGGTGTTGATGAGTCCTCAAATTGGACTCATTTAGGGCTTTATTTTGATAGAAATAGTGTCCTCGAATGCATATTTTGTCTCAATATTTGATGAAAACTCTCAAGTTTCAGGTAGTTGAAGTTTTAGTGGAAGCATGGATACTTAGGCGCAAAAAGGAACAAAAAGGCTGAAATGAACGAAGAAGCTGAAGCATGAACATCGCCAAGAACCTTTGGCGATTCACCGAAAGGACAGACTCCGCCCTTTGTTCCAGTATGCAAAGCCCAGAAGGAAGAGGATAAAAAAGGAGATGAAATGAGCAGTTGGCGCTTCGCCGAATAGTTCTGTGATGCAGTACTATACTGCCCAATGGTCCAGAATGTGAAGATGTTGTAGGCAAGCACTCAACGGCGATGAAAGAGAAGAAGGGTGAGTCGCCGAGTCATTCAACGGACCCGACTAACCTCGCCGAACTATCTGCCTGCACTAATTTCTGATGGCTATAAATTCTAAAATCTTTATTAATTTTACAAGTTTCGAACCATTATTTTTTATTTCAGAATAGAATAGTACGTTTTTACATATTTTCTCTTAAGTTTGGAGAGGGTGTTGTGGGAGACTTGAAAAGAGAAGGATTTCATCTTCCCCAAGTTGGAAGTGTGTCTTCTCCATTCTTTTTCCTTCACTTAAATCAAGGTTTAATTTTTTATACCCATTTGATTTTAGTATCATTTTAGGTGTATTTTGTTATTTCTAGATGTGTGGCAAAAAAACCCCATTCTTGGGGTGTGATTTAGCAAATATGTATTGATATTGTTGTTGGGTCTTGCTTGTTCATAGTGTAGATGTATTTTAATGGTGATTTCACCTAGTGGTTGTGGTTTAATTTAATGGGTTTGTAGTTGCAAATACAAAACCACCCATGTGTTTTCGGCTTGCCCGAAAAGGAGGTCGCAAGACAAAGACCACTAGACTGATGGCCTAAGGAGTGGGTCGACGAGAGGTTCAGCCCGAGAGAGTGAGCCCTATTCCCATATCCTAACACTCATCTCGAGAGAGTGAGTGGGGTAAGGCGTAGGCTGGTTTTCATGCGGCTAATGGGTATCCGAGAGGAACCCATTTCAAACGGGGTTAAGTTGCCCGAGAGGGAACTTATTTCCATCTAAAGCTTAGCCTAGTCACTATTATCTTGCAAATTTCCTATTGAAAGCATGTACCCAACGATTTATCTCAACTTGTATTGCGGTCACACCCCAAGAACATTTCCCCATACTTGATTTTCTTGTTAATTTTTGCTATTTTTACTACTTGTGACAAAACCCCCAATTGATATTTGACACTTTCGTGTCACCCCCTTTAATTTACCATGTTTTTGTTCGTTAATGTCTTTAGCTATGACTAGTTAGAGCTTAACTTTATTTTTCTATCAATTCTCAAAACCACTCCCTTAGGACACGACCCCAACATTTAGTTGGGTTACTATACTATCGACGATCGTAGACACTCATACTGTAGGTTAGTGTCGTTGGTCGTGATAAGCATCAATGGGTTCTTTTTAATTATGATCCAAATGGTTGTTTTATGTCTTTTTATGCATGAATTGATATAATTGCATGTTTTAAGTTGAATTCACATGAATACATGCATGATCCATGATTACTATATTTGATCATATGATGAAGCATTTGAATTATGAAAGATGAATTTATGAAGATATGCATGTTTCTTTATGAAATTGATGTAAATAAATTAAGGTTGCATTGAGAATAAAGCATAGTTTCTTGTATACATAATTGTGAAAGGGTTTTCTCACATTAAAGGATCCATAAGGTTAAAAGGCTTTCTCACCTAAGTTGAATCAAGATTTAGGAGCTATGCTGATGAACTTTGGCTTAGATTGGTTACTTGATGTGCCCTTTCATGGATTATAAGATAAATTAAGATTAATGACTATTTCGTGGGATTTATGCTTATCACCGAGTGGACAAGTAGCGATTACCCATGTACCAAAACTAAGCTAGATATTTATGGTTCTTACCTTGGAAAGTAAGGACATCTCTTTTTCGGTGTGGGATAGACACCAGATTCCATGTTATAGCTCACATGATCTATGTCGATTAAAATTAAATGTCCCACTACAATGAACTAAGGTTACTTTCTAAGAGTATCTCAAATGTGTTTTGAAGATGGTTATCTTGCATTGACCATGGTTATGATTTATGTTTTCTAACATGTTATTTTATGATTTAGCTTGGTCATTGCATGTCATATAAAATCCCTTTTAGCATGATTTCATAAATCTTATGCGTTGCTATCATACTTGGTACATTCCATGTACTAACACGTGTTTTTGCCTATATTATTTCACTAATGTAGGGTCCGACGCTCCTACACCCATACTTGTGGCTAGTGATCTCCTATAGATATTGAAGATTGGTGAGTCCTCATGTTCCGAGGACCAAGACTCATTTTATTGCTTTCATGTATTTCCATTTTGGATTATGTATGTGATGTATGAGTTATGTCCCAATCACTCTTTTGATGTAATAGTTGGCTTTGAGACTTATGCTAGACTTCAGCTATTTTTGTGTCAATTTTTTTATATGAAACGCTTCTTAAACTCTCTTGTTTCTATTATCTTGTATGATGTATGCTAATTGGATTGTGTAGGGCCTCTCAGGGTCTGATACGTCATGTCACGTCTAGGGTGTACTTTGGGTCGTGACAGTTTTTTCACTCCTATAGTAATTTTTCACACAATAGACAACTTATTAATTGAAATAACTAGATTAGTCCTTGTAGGAGAGAGGGAACTAAGTTCTCAACTTTTCAAATGTTGAATTATCATTTACACGGATTTGAGGAATGAACCAGTGGTTTGCTTATAAGAATATGAACAATCCTCTCTTTATGAGCTAGCTTTGAGGTTGAGTTACGCCTATGTATTTATTACATGATATAAAAGTCAATTTCATTCCTGTTCGAGCTCCCGTTGAATGCTCCAATTAGGACTGGACGTAGGGGTGTTAGAGTGGTAATGTAGGATAGACTTGTGTTTATATGGACTTAGACAATCTATCCCTCATGAACTTTCTATTGGATTGTCAATGTCATATATTTAGAATCATCAAGTTATTTGTAATATGAATTTAAAAAGTTGAATTCAAAACAAACACCCCTTTAGACTATGTTATTTTCATACTTCATTCTAGCTGAAGAGAAGATAGAAACTACTCCCTCTATAGCATTTTTTATAGCAGCGTTTGATTGAGGATGGAATTTTTTTATTAAAAAAAGACTTTTGGAACATCCAATAAGAACATATACTTCAAAATAAAAAAATGTCACATGAGACGAAAAGAGAGAATACCTTTATTTGAGAAAACAAATCTGCATCAAATCGATCTGTCACAGACAGAGAGATAAAATAGGTAGCACGGGATATTGGCTCGACGTTGAATGTCTTGCAATAGGGAAGTCAATTAATGGCTCTATTGTAGGATCATTTGTAAACACAAATATATCGAATCTTGGCAACTTTTTCTCATACCTATCTCTAGTAGACTGTAAAGTTTTTTTTGATAAATTCATAGTAAATTTGGATTAAAACTTAATTTCATATTGCTTTGATCAAGTCAGATTACTATTTAATTAAGACGAATCAATATTTAAGTCAAAATTATATGACTTAGATTGTCACGACCAAAAAATGGACATGATGCCCTTATCTTTTCCCACTAAGACATTGTAATGACCCGAGAGCACCCCCTAGCCGTTACCGGCGTATTCGACCTGTCGGAGGTCTTATACAATCCCTTAGCATTCATCATAGCATTTATCATAGAAAAATAGCGGAAAATTTAAAACTTTTTCATAATATAACACAAGACTTAAACAGTCACCTCATTTAAACCTTTAATACAAAATCGGAGTACTACGTCTCAAGGTAGCCATCTTAAAACACCACTACAACACAAGAGGGACACAGCCCTTACAATACAAAAGAAACTAATATCTAGTACATAGAACTTAAGGAAACTCTTTCACATAAAGGTCCTTGAATCTTTAAGGACACACCCAAATTTGGGAATAGTAAGCCAAGCTTCTCACTTCTAGGAAAGACACTTTGGCCACCACCATCTACACTTAGTGTAAAAAAATGAAGAAGAATAGTGTTAGTACAAGAATGCACTAAGTATGATAACCATGCAAAATATGCTTTTAAAAGGGACATTTAATTGGGAACCATGCATCATGCCTTTTTAGAGAAACATCAAGAACATTTAGTACAATAGGCACAATATAAACGACATACATCATCATACACATGGAAACCATTCATAATAGCACATAGATCCACTTATAACATTTTAGGCACATTCAATGCATACAATACATTACCTTCCTCTATCTTAACTCCTTTCCTCAAGCAACCCTTAGGGAATACTTGGTGCAATTTATCACATTAAGGTTGCCAAGGGTGAACTTACATATAGCCTTCATCAATCCAACCACATATATTCATAGAGTCATAAGCACACCATAAGACATAGCCTTCACATAGGAACCATCACCTAAGACAATCCCCAAGTCACACTTGTGCAATGTGCAAGTAGCATCCCATAATACTACTCACATCAAGTGTTCCTAGGAAGCCACCATAGACTAGGCACATCATATTCAAAAAGTCATAACATCTTCATTTAACAATAGACATAAGACCAACATACTTCATAACATCATATAAGGACTCATTCATTTACTACATCATTAATCATAACCCCTTTAGTTCATATCATAGGTAAACCACCCTCACAACCCCTTCACAACCTCACTTGTGTAATGTACACATGGAGTCCCATACCTCCATATATACTAAGCAAACCCATTAAGAAGTCATAAGTGTAATTCACATGCATAATCATACTTCATGTCTTGACAGAAGTAAAGTCAACCAAAACATGCTTTCATATTAACATACATAGACCATAGTCTTCATTACATAAAGAGCCTAATCATAACCTCCCTTAGAGTCCACTTGTGCAATGCATAAGTAAGGTCCATAGTCCTACCTACACTAAGTAAGTCTTCAAGAAATCATGACTAGAGTTCATATTCTTATCTTAGTTCATTTCTTAACTTTTGGGAGACATTGCCATAACTGACATAGACCATGTGGGCTACATGGAATCCGGTGTTCTACTCCCACACCGAAAAGATAGGGTACTACTTTCCAATATAGGACCTACATACATAATAACTATCTAGTGGATCCACTAAGCTAATTCCTACGGGGGCACATAGTTATGTAACAAGGAGATTGCTACTAGAAACCTTGATTTACTAGGCCTAGAGGTTTCCATCTCATGAGACAACATCTATGTTAGGAACCCGGACTTGCTAAACGTGAAGGTTCTCTTGTGGGAAGCCGAACTTGCTAAACGTGAATCCCCCACTCTTATTTTTCATGTTCACATGGTGCTAAGCTCCAAATCCTTTTTTAAACATCTTTAAGCCTTTATAAACATTAGTTCATAAAATAGGCTTTATGGACTTAATCCCTCATATCATATAGCTCAAAGGTTTCTAAGATGAGAATGACCTTTCATCATAGAACCTACATTATGTGAGAATGACTTTTCACATAGTCATACCATATTCATAACATAGTCTAGTTTAGAGTACAATTGAGGAAACCTTTCAAGAGACTCACTTTCACTAGATTATCATAACCTTATTTATTCATTCATGTGTGTGTACATATGTGAGAAAGCCTTTCACATAAACACCTTCATACAACACATATTCATACCTTGCTAGTCATACACTTTGCCTGCATAATAAGATATAAGGGTGCATATAAGACACCATAACACATCATATTCATAGCTATACATGTAGAGTGTGGGTGTTCATATTGGTCCTCATAGTGACATAATAGTAACAACATTGACATTGAGTGCACAGGGATCACAACACATTCACAATGTCCCTAAATCATAAGAAATGCACATATAAAGCCTTTAGGGATTCTAGACCAAATACCCACACTTCATCATAGGAGACCAGGACACATTCAACATTGAATAGGCACTCCTAACATGTATATGATCGAACATTCATATAGGGGTCATATAGGTAGGGGTTATTCCACAATAGTACTTAACATAATCAATCATGTAGACCACACCTTATCCCTAACATTATCATTCACTTTATACTCCTCACCATCAATACACTTTAAACATCATGCTAGTATTGAGGATTTCATACATAACCTTCATAGCACAACTTCATAAACATATACATCATAATCATCAATTCACTTCACATATATTGCCTTCAAGGCCATGATCTTAACATGCATAGATAGTCAAGAAACAAACACAGCCACCATAAGTGGGTCAAATTACACAACATCAATTCTCATACTATAGACTAGAAGTTAGGTCAACTTACCAATTCTCCAAGCCATGATCACCATGGATCAATCCTCAACAATTCATAATCAATTGACATAGATAGCAATAGGAATCAACAATGTAATTAAATAACATTTACATAATCTAAGTACAATTCTATAAACAAAGGGATCAACCCATAAATTTACCCATAATGCCATAATTCTTAACTCATCAATATACCAACAATTCAACATGAATAAGTATAGATAATCATAGGAAACGTCAATACAATTTAATCTAAACATAATTTCACCAATAGAGATCATATTCACAAAGACCCACATTATAGGCCAATTTTTGAGAATTTGGGGATCATGGGTTCTTCAAGAATTCCTTTGAAACTTATCTTAAAATCCTAAATTCCACATTAATTCATCAATAGAATGATTTAGAATATTGTTTGACAAGGAACCCATGTTTAGATTGAAAATTGGGAATTTTGGTCTTCGAATCACTTTGAAAATCTTTGATATAACTCCTGGATGAGAGTTTATTCAAGAATCAAGAATTACCATACCTTATTTATTGAAGACCCAATAAATTGAAGAATAAATCAGTTGAAAACCCATCTTCTAGCTTGAGCTTCATCAAGGTCTTCAATGGTGTTTTTGAGAGAATCTATTTTGAGAGGGAAGGGTCAATTTGAAGAATGGGATCTAATTCTAAGTTTTCGGGTTTTAACTAACTTAAAATACCCTAAAATAGGTAGAATAATCGTTTATAATAATTCCCCAAAGTACCCATACCACCCTCACTTAGTTGGACCTTTTAAACAAGTCAAAGTTGAGTTTTATTTTCATAGATTTCGTCGAGAAACAAGTCCGCGATGCGGTGGTTTTCCCACAAGTTTCTGGAAATTAAATTTCGAGACAGTAGAGTCCGCGACATGTCCGTGACGCGGACCAAAAATTTGGTCAATGATGGAGCTAGTCCGCGACGTGGACATGCTCCCTCTATGTGCATTTTTAAGATGCCTTGGCATCTTGTTTAGCGAAGGGTTGGGGTCCTCATCGGGAACCCTTAGGGTGGTCCCGGGGAGACATACCAAAACGTTTTGACCCTAAAAATATTTATTAAGACACTAGGGTCACCTTCACTGATTTTAGACTCCAAACAACACATAAAAATATGAACGACATATTAGAACACACCAACACGTAAAAGACTAGTTTCCGAACGTCTTGGTCGTCCCTTGACATTTGACTTCCAAACTCTTTAAAACTGACTAAAAAGACTATTCTTCATTATTTTAACAAGTTATTAATGCATAAAACCCATGTGAGGCTCTAGTTTATCCTACTTCATTTTTTAGGGTCGTTACAATATCTCCCACTTAGGAACATTCGTCCTCGAATGACACTTAAAACACTTCCGAGGACTCAATGACCCAACTAGCAGCTCACAATACACAACATACAACATCATCATAAGAGCACACATCAAGGAGGAACATCAACTCCCCATAAAAGGCTGAAAACAACTTTGTGCAATTCAAGAAAGTAGCAACACATCTACCAACTCCTTATGCATTAACTTTATTATTTCCCATTTTATTGGAGGAACTTCCTTCTCCAAATCATCATTCTTATTTCAAACACCAAAGAAACACAAGATTCAACTATCTTATTAAAGCACATTATGCAACTTTATCATAAGAAATCATTTAAGCATGCACTTCAAATCAATTCATGCAACACAAACAAGTAGAAACTTTATTCACCGACTCATAATGCATCAACCACATAGGCCTTTCTAATGTTCATAGGAGGAACTACCTTCTCCTAATCATGACATGATATTTACCTTTTTTATATCATCATAGGGTCCAATATGCAATGGCTTTCAAATGCACACATAGACATGATCAACATTTCCACTCATGAGGCAATTAAGCAATTCATACTAGTTGCACCCTAACATGAGGATTATAGATCATCTACTACTCTTATCATTTAATCATCATACTATCAAGATCATACATAGCATTACCGTGTTTAGTTATGTTCAAGGAGGGACTACCTTCTCCTAGTCACAACATACACACATGGCATCATAAACTCATAAGCAAGCATTACACAAAGGTCAATTCATTTAAAGAGAAATTCTCAACTCCTAACCTAAGCATGCTCATACTCTCTTCCTCATGAAGTCAAGAGTGCATTCACCATACAAAGATGCATATTGACATGAGAAACATGAATTTTATTACTAAAATTCCATTTCTATGTAATAAGAATCCTTCCAAAACATGCATAACATAGTGTCTTCTAGGACATGCATAACATACGAAAATCATGCAACTCATAATCATATGCAAAACTCCAAAACATGAACAAGTTACTAGGAACTCTTTGGTCTCAAGCTTGAATAAGAATAAAAGGAAAAGATAAGGATATCAACAACGTTAGTTTTCACTTATCATCCCCCACTTAGGGTAAACCCATCTAAGAGCACATTAAAGTAACCAAGAGAACTATCATTTACCAATTAAGCACAATGTCCCCCTTTTGGGATCAAGTTATGCAAACTCCTTTAATCATTACCTCCTTCATCTCTAAGGTAGGAACCATTCTCCACTTAATCTTCACTATACTCCCTTAGGTGAGGATTTCAAGAATCTAAAAAAAATGAGTATCTATACCACTCCGCTTCATATCTATCACCCAAAGTGGTTCTCAACATTGAGAACTCAAGGAAGTTCAATGTAGAAATATTAAGGGCACTCAAAACCTTACCATCTACGCACATTATCCCCCACTTGGGGTGAGCTTAATCAACTCTTTATCACATCATACCCTTATCATCACCTTTGGTGTAACTTTCAGCTCAACCATGCCTAGGTATTACCTAAACACCTTCTTTGAATGACCATACGTAAGATCAACCTTACAAGACAACTATCCTCTTTAGAGTTGGTCAATATCTATTCTCTTGTCCTTCCCATGAACTAAGGGGTACATGCAACTCTCCAAGTTAACCTTAGAGCAAAATACTATCCCAACTCATGGAAAAAAGCCCCTTTTTCCGCTCTTATGGCAAGCCTACACAAGAACTCTGATTCACACAAGGACAACCATGAAGCATCACTAATAAGAAAAAGGGTGACTTTCAACTCACACTAGTTACCACATTCCTTCAAAACTCCTCAATTCTACACCATGAGTTTCTACTATCATTACCCATCACCATAAAGCAACTCATCATCCTAAAAAGGGTTTCATTCTTACCATAACGACTCTTATCATACGAGAACTACACCACCATACAACATTTTCAATGTAATGCTTCCAACCTCATAGGTCACACATAGCCATGATTGGCATCACTATACGATTTCCAAATCTACTTTTATATATACTCATACAGTCACCACATCATAATAATCATTAAAACTCACCTTTCCTTCCCTCGATCCTTGTAACATCACCCCTTCCAAGTAATCACATCTAGAAGACCACCGGACAAGGGAAAATAAGAAAGAGAGAGAGAGAGTCATATGGAGTTAAGCTCTACGGTACGACACAAGAGTAATGAAGAAAGTGAAACTTCTATCGTCCTATAGCCTCTCACTCATAGGTGTGTCGCGACTCATATCGATCAACAAGACTGTTCTAGACGTGGCTAATGAGACGTTGAATCCTAAGACCATTTTCACAACCTTATGCTCTGATACAAAGTTTGTAACGACCCAATAGCACCCCCAAGTCGTTACCGGCATATTCAACCTCTCAGAGGTCTTATACAATCCCTTAGCATTCGTCATAGCATTTATCATAGAAAAATAGAGGAAAATATAATTTTTTTTCATAATATAACACAAGACTTAAACAGTCACTTCATTTAAACCTTTAATACAAAATTGGAGTACTACGTCTCAAGGTAGCCATGTTAAAACACGACTACAACACAAGAGGGACATAGCCCTTACAATACAAAATAAACTACTATCTAGTACATAGAACTTTAGAAAACTCTTTAACATAAAGGTCCTTGAATCTGTAAGGATACAACCGAACTTGGGAATAGTAAGCCAAGCTTCTCACTTCTAGGAAAGACGCTTTAGCCACCACCACCTACACTTGGTGTAAAAAGATGAAGAAGAATGGTGTTAGTACAAGAATGCATTAAGTATGATAACCATGCAAAACATGCTTTTAAAAGGGACATTAATTGGGAACCATGCAACATGCCTTTTTAGAGAAACTTCAAGAACAGTTAGTACAATAGGCACAATATAAACCACATACATCATCACACACATGGAAACCATTCATAATAGCACATAGAGCCACTTATAACATTTTAGGAACATTCAATGCACACAATACATTACCTTCCTCTTTATCTTAACTCCTTTCCTCAAGCAACCCTTAGGGAATACTTGGTGCAATGTATCACCTTAAGGTTACCAAAGGTGAACTTACATATAGCCTTCATCAATCCAACCGCATATATTCATAGAGTCATAAGCACACCATAAGACATAGTCTTCACATAGGAACCATCACCTAAGACAACCCCCAAGTCACACTAGTGCAATGTGCAAGTAGCATCCCATAATACTACTCCCACCAAGTGTTCCTAGGAAGCCACCATA
>JAJOOF010011046.1:0-26273 GCA_029582545.1 Solanum lignicaule
AACTTATCAACAATTTAAAGAAGAGAGTGTAAAAGGAGTTAAAAAGAAAATAATGTGAGTATTAGTAGAGAGAGTGTAAGAAAATAAAACAATATTTTCTTGATTTTTTCTATTTGAATGGGGTTGGAAGAGAATAAAATAATAATTTTAAATATATACTTTTTATCATAAATAATTAATATTTTTCTTTAAAAAATTAACACATAATTTATTCTTGGTAAAAAATTGAGGCCCCCTAAAATTGGGGGGCCTAAGGCCAATGCCTTATTTACATAGAGCCGGCCCTGTTCATAAGTTCATAAGCTTTCTTCACAAACTCTTCATCATAATCAAGTAAGAAGCATGGGTACATATGAAATCAATTGGACATCATGTAGCTTAATTAAATCATGTCTAATAAGATTGAAATTGAACAATTGAATCATAATCAAATAAGACCCATGTAGATTGCATGAAACCCTAATCAAATTAGGTGAAATTGACTTTGGAAATTGAGATTCTTTTAGGGCCTAATGGATGAATGAAATCCACTGGTGAATTTCCACATACCTTGATAATCAAAACCCTAAAATGCAAGCAGGTTGAAAAATTGGAGCTTGAAACCCTAGCTTTTCTTTCTTGAGCTTGAGAGTGAGAGAGAGTTGGAGAGGATGAACTTGGATGGGAATTAGGCATTTGAAAGAATGAGAGGATTTGGGTAATTTTAGGAGTTGAAAGGTAGTTATAGAACTTACAAGTAGGGTCAAAACGTTATAGTATGAGTGTTAAATGCATAAGAAAAGTCCCAAATACACTTAAGAAATAATTGTTGGAGTGACCTACATGTTGGACCTACGATCTACGGTCTGCACTGGTCAACCGTAGAGTCACTTATTGGGGCCTAAAGTCTATCCAACTTCTAAGAGACCTCCTATGACCCGTCAACCTTTCTACGGCTTGTAGAACCCAAGTTTAAGCCCAAAATTCCACTAAGCCTGGAACACTCCGATGGAACCCATCTACGATCCGTAATCCAAACAATGATCCATCATTTTCACTAGTAGGTCAATTTTCCCCAGACTTGAAAATTTCAAAACTCAACCATGATCCTACAACTTTCTTTCTATAGTCCATAGATTGGACTCGTGGTCCACTGCTTTAGTGTCAAAACTGAACTTTTCTCTTTTAATCCATCCTTTTAATTTCCTAGGTGTTACAATGTGCAAAAAAATAATACTCATTCATTTTAGATGCCACTATTGACATGTCCTACTTCAAAGGTGCTGAACTTGAAACATAGTTATACTCTATCAAAGTATAAAAAATAAGTTATAGTGTGCCAGGTATAATCTCGAGAAGCTTATTTTAGAAAATTATAGACTCAACTTTTTTAAAAATTCAAATTGGGTGTATGGGTTTTCAATCTCATGAATCTTCAAAAATATTTTATAGTATTTAATTAAGCTCAAAACTGTCCTGAAAAAACACATTATTTCCTCTATAACATATTAAATGCAAAAGTTTGATGGAAAAAAAATCTTAAATTCCATGCATCTTCAACGGTAAACTAAAGACACATAGTTGAGGGGGTATTTTAGGCCATTTTCCGTATTAATATTGACTCAATTTATATTATGTTAAAATACAACTCTAATTTTTGAATATCATTTTTTTACTTGAAAAAAAGTACTATTTTTTCAAATATTACGATTATTTTGTCCAAATGCCACTACTAGAAAATTGCGCACGTGTATCGGATGTGCCAAATAGAGATTACCATAATCCTACTAATATTGACTCAATATATGTTATGTTCATACATCATTGTAATTTTTGAATATTATTTTCAACTAAAAAATAATTATTGTTTTTCCTTTTTCAAATTTTATGTCCAAACATTGGTGTTTGACCATATATCGAAAGAAATTTGAAAAAAAAAATATTTATGAAAAATGATATTTGAAAATTAGAGTGGTATATAGCTATGAATACATATTAGAGTTGTTTTTGACTTTTTGTGAGTAATTTGGAGTTAATAAGTGGAAAAAAAAACTTTTTCCTTATTTTTAAAATTCTTGAAAATTCTAAAATTCAACTTTTTTTGGCAAAATTTTGTATTTAGGCATTTGGACATAAAAATAGTGAAATTTGAAAAGAGAAAAAATAATATTTTTTTTCAAGTTGAATATGATAGTAAAAAATTAGAGATATGTGTGAACATGATATAAATTGAACCAAAAATTTGTAGAAGTTTCACCTATAACCACATTTACTGTTCATAGGATAGGGTAACCGTGCATATATCATGAGTCATAAGAAAAACAAACATAGACCCCAACAAGAAATTCATAGTTCCTTGAAATTGGATCACAGAAAGCAAAGTTAAACAAATATGTAACTAGACTCATAAAAAATTAGTCTCAAAATACTGCGAATGTTTATGATTGAGTTGCAAAAACTTTTAAATAGATTTCCATGATTGTGAATCGAACAAAACTCAAATTGTAAATTCCAAGTTTCTCTATGATGAAATGACAATTTAAGAAGAGTACTTGCGTAATAGTTGCAACAAAAGTTTTGCTTCAAAATGATAGTACAAAATATATAACCCAACAAGGAAACAATTAAATGTTTTTCAAAATCATTAATGATAAACTGACGTAGGTCTTGCTTCTGTATGACTTTTTCCTCTTTAGATTATAAACCAAAGAATCAACATTTCTTCTTTGTAAAGAGAAACCTAACAAAATGTCTACACACGTAAGAGTTGATGGAAACCCTTAAGTTGCTTTGATAAAAAAAAAGTATGATAGATAGAGCTCAAACTAATCAATTTATTCATATATTTTGAAAAAATCAAACCTCACATTTATTCAAGGACATGTGTGTCATGACCCAAAGTATACCCTAGGTGTGACATGACGTATAAGACCACGAGAGCCCCTACACAAGCCATGTCACATACATAATGTATAAGGAATTACAACAAAATATAGAGTGAATAGGTAAAAATCGTCTCATATTATAAAATAAAGTTTCGAATATAAAGGCAGAATCATAACTATGTCTTGACAAGCTATTCTACACCAACATAAGAGCGGCTGGGACATAACCCATACACCATAAAAAAAACCGACAAAAGTAATAAAATTCTTCATGACCTTGCCCTCGAATGTATGAGGACTCACCAACCCAATAGTAAAGTAGCAACCCAAGCTAGCCACGAGCGGAAGGAGAAGCGGAGGATCCTATATTATAAAACAATATTGATACAAGTATGTATTAGTACATGGAATATACTAAGTATGGAGAAATACATAGAAGACATAAACATGATCATATGAGGATTTAAACATGTTATGCATGACCAAGCTAAAACTTGAGTAAAAACTTTTAAAGAATTGTAAGTCATAAACTAGGACAATGAATTCTTTAAACATAATGAAAACTTTCGTAAAATCTTTGAAGGTAACATAGTTCGTTTTGTGGGATAATTACCGTTAATCGACACTAAGACCATGCGAGCTATAACATGGAATCTGATGTACCCCTAACATCAAAAAAGGGATTCTACTTGCCAAGGTAGTCTCAGTAACATTGATTCATATTCTATTTGTGGATCCATAAGCTAGGTCATTTAAGACAATCCTACGGGGCACGTAGTTTGACACAAAAAGATTGCTTCTAGAGATCCAATTTCTACTAATGGGAGAGCCTCCATCTCAAAGTCCTCTCGATGCCAAGTAAAATCTCAATGAAATTAGTCATAGTCATATTCATATTATCTTACTTGAAAAGACACAATTAAACTACCAATCCAATCATTAGTCATCATCATGATTCATACACGTGTGAGAAAATCTTTCATAACTATGATTTCATAATATGTGAGAAAACCTTTCACAATTTCATTTATACTCAAAAGCATTCTTAGTTCATAAATATCATTTTCATAAAACATGCATAGCTTTCCTAAATCATAATTCATAAGTTCATAAGCTTTCTTCACAAATTCATCATCATAATCAAGTAAGAATCATGGGTATATATGAAATCAATTGGAAATCATATAGCTTAATTAAATCATGCCTAATAAGACTGAAATTGATCAATTGAATCATAATACCCATGGAGATTGCATGAAACCCTAATCAAACTAGGTGAAATTGACTTTGGAGATTGAGATTCTTTTGAGACACAATGGATGAATGAAATGCATTGGTAAATTCTCACATCTCTTCATAATCAAAGCCCTAAAGTGCAAACTGATTGAAGAATTGGAGCTTGAAACCTTAGGTTTTCTTCCTTGAGCTTGAGAGAGAGTTGGAGAGGATGAACTTGGGTGGGAATTAGGCCTTTGAGAGAATGAGAGGGTTTTGGTAGTTTTAGGAGTTGAAAGGTAGTTAGAGAACTTAGAAATAGTGTCAAAATGATATAATATGAGTATTAAATGCATAGGAAAAGACCCAAATACCCTTAAGAAATAATTGTTGGAGTGACCTATGGGTTGGACCTACGATCCGTAGGAGTTTCTTCGGTCTGTACTGGTCAACTGTAGAGTCACTTATTGGAGCCTAAAATCTATCCAACTTCTAAAAGACCTTCCTACGACCCGTCAACCTTTCTGCGGCTCGTAGAACCCAAGTTCAAGCCCAAAATTTTACTAAGCATGGAATACTCCTATGGAACCCATCTACGACCCGTAATCCAAACAACGATCCATCATTTTCAATAGCAGGTCAATTTACTGGGACTTGAAAATTTCAAAACTCAACTATGATCCTACGACCTCCTTTCTATAGTCCATAGATTGGACTCGTGGTTCATTGAGTGTCAAAATTGAGCTTTTCCCTTTTAATCCAACTTTTTAATTCCCTAGGTGTTACAATGAGCAATTAAAAAAAAGAATTCATTCACTTTAGATGTCAATATTGACATGTCCTACTTCAAAGGTGCTACACTTGAAACATAGTTAGTGCTGAACTTGAAACATAGTTATACTCTATCACAGTATTATAAATAAGTTATAGTGTGCCATGTATAATCTTGAGATGCTTATTTTAGAAAAATTATAGACTAAAAAAAAATTAATCCAAATTGGGTGTATGAGTTTTCAATCTCATGAATCTTCAAAAATATTTTATAGTATTTAGGCTCAAAACTGTCCTGAAAAAACACATTATTTCCTCTATAACTATTTTTTCTATTTGTCTAAACTATATTTTCATGAGCCGAGGGTTGTCAAAACAGTTTCTCTAATTTCAAAGTAGGGTTACTTGTGGGATTATCAAAGACATGTTGTTGATCTAAAATTGTATTTGAACTAGCTCAACATAACATCAAAAACATCACGCTTTAACTAAGACATTATTGCCTCAACTTTATAGCCCTAATATGTATATTCAATACAATACAACACAACAAAAACAAAATAATCTTAAGAATTTGTTGTGAACAGAAAGCTTACCAGATTGAGATTCTTCTTTGGTAGTTATTTCCTGATAAGTCCTTTCATTTGGTTTTCCTTTGCCAATGTCACTATTGAAGTTGATCTTTTCACAACCACTTGTTCCGAATATTTGAACAATGAAGTGGCGATCATCCGGAACATAATGGAAAAGCAAAAATTCACCCACTTTGAGATCATGCTCAGCTGAAAATTTGGCCCATCCCTGTCGGATAGCAAGTGAACCATTATAGTTGCACACTGTTGCCATCCATCGTCATCCACATGAGTCCTCCAAATAAACCTCCCGATCAATTAGGTGTGGAACTGAACGAGCAAACTTTGGAGGAAAACACTGAAAAGAAATTAATGAAATTAAAACTAAGAAATACATCATATTGATACATAACTCAAATGTTCACATTAATAAGCAGACAATTAATAACTATAATAATAACTAATTACGCATATGGTTATCAAAACCAACTATACATTTAAACAAGTACTTTAAACTAAGTAGGAAAAAACAAAGTGTACACAAAGAATCACACTTTACCAGAACTTTCAGGAAAGTTTGTGCAATCATTACTTTAAAGAAAGAAATAACTCTCTTTCCATAAATCAACAAGTAGTGCTTCTTGCACTCATCATTGTATGTCTCCATCTTCTCTCTATGCAGAGTTTGTTTCCCCAACAACTTCTAAATCCTACAAAGGATATGAAAGTATTAATAACAAATTTAAGTTAAGAAAAATAATACTAATAAAAACAACAGATTAAATAGTTGACCAAACCATATTAAGTTGTCAAAAATAAATAATATAACACTATCTAGTCAACTAATTAAAGTTCAACTTGACTGTCCATCTCTCTTTTGCAAATATTTTGACTACCTTTGTATTCTTAAGTACAAATGCACGTAGTCTAGATCGAACTTTATACTATACACACAACATTAATCACCAAATAGAACTTTAAACAATAAATGTTATCAATCGAATCGATGTGTTGATGCAACCATGATCCATTCATGTTTCATCACTCAAATCAGTTATTAACATTTTTTTTTTTACATAACCCTAGTTTTTCAAATCACGGCTATTAACAGTTGAGAGCTAGAATAAACACAAAGATTGATACCATCTGAAAACAGAAAAAAAATAACAAGCAAAACACAAAGATTTCCAATATATACACACATGAGGAGGATTGAAACTTAAAAATAAAACAAAAAGAAGAAAAAAATTAGTACCAGAGTGAGAGCAAGCAAAACTCTTTGTTGAGTCAAAATCAGTTTGCTAATTTGGTTTAAATAGCAAAGCTTTCTCCGTTGCACTGTCCAAAAAAAATAATTTTTTTGTTCTTTTTATTTGTCCATATACAAATGCATAGTGTTTATTATGAGTTAATATCAATAGACTTGTGATACACGTGCACCAATTCTATCAATAAGTGTGTTGTGTAAAAAATGTGAAATTTGACAACACGAGAAAATGATAGTAAAAAATTAGAGTTTGTGTATGAAAATAATATAAATTGAGTCAATATTAATATGATCACGATTTTCTCTATATGTCACACCCAATACTGTGCACAACTTTTATTAATGGTGTTTGTACATAAAAAAAATATGAAATTTAAAAAAAAGAAAATATAATAGTATTTATTTTTTAGTTGAAAAATGATATTTGAAAATTTGAGTTGTTTATGAACATAATAAATATTTAGTCAATATTAGTAGGATTATGATAATCTCTATTTGATACACCAAATACACGTGCACAGTTTTTACTAGTTGCATTTGGACATAATAATTGTGAAATTTGAAAAAAAAAAATAGTATTTATTTTCAAGTCAAAAATGATATTCGAAAATTAGAGTTATGTTTTAATATAATATAAATTGAGTCAATATTAGTAGGATTATAATATAATCTCTATGCGGTTGTGCTAGATGAGATAGGTGATTGAAGAAGGAGAATATATACCATATATGGTTGATGCAGAATCAATAATAGTTGCATCAACTCTAGGAGTTTCACCTATAACTACATTTGTAAAATAATCAGCAGGGAACAAAGAAGTGGCTAGACATGAATAATGAAGACTGTGATCCATCGATTGCTAGTGTGCCACTATGATAGGGAAGGTGTGACAGATGGGTCATTCAAGGCTATTTGTGCATTTTTGGTATTTTGATATATTCATGTTTTTTCTTATTGTTAAGAAGTGTCAAAACATTGTGTTTCACTTTATATTATAAGGTTATCATACATTTTTCATGAGTTATAAAAGATAAAATAAACATAGACCTAACAACCAATTCATACTTCCTTGAAGTTGGACCTCAGAAAATAAAGTCAAACAAAATGTAACTAGACTAAAAAAGATTGACAAAATATTGCAGACTTTTATAATTGAGCTGCAAAAACTTTTGAATAAGTTCTCACGATCGTGAACCAAACTTAATTGAGATTGCAAATTTCAAGTTTCTCTATGATGAAATGACAATTTTTGAAGAGTATTAGTATTATAAGTGCACAAAAAGTGCAGCATCAAAATGATAGCAGAAAATATATATGACCTAACAAGGCAACAATTAAATGTTTTTTTAAAAATCGTTAATGATAAACTAGCATAGCTGTTTTTTCTTCATTCCCTTGTAACTACTTAAGGTTATCGACCAAGTAGTTTTTTTGGCATCTTAATTACTTCTAAACTTTGAGATTTTCGTACATTAAAAGATGTTGGAATGTATGCGTCCACTAACTACGATAGGACCAGGTCCGTAGCATAGTTAAGATAAACAGAAGTAAATGCAGAAAGTAAAGATAACACACAACTTTACGTGGAAACCTCCTTGCTCAAGGGAGTAAAACCACGACCTGTCTCACATAGTTTTCAAACTGTTTTTACTAATTTTCTCAAGCAACAGTAAAACACAGTTTACAACACACACGAGATTAACCTCCTAATCTCTATTTTGAGTAATACACTATCACTCAATGAGCCAAAGCAATGCCTGCATTGCCCACTATACTAACCCACCTGATTAATATAGACTTTTAACGTAAGACACAAAATTTCTCTCAAATAAGATCCTACAGTGATTCACCCAAGGTTTGAAACGTTTCTAACACAAGTGAAACGAATCCTACAATATAAGCATAAATACAAGCAATCAAAATAACAGATGGTTCAAGAAGCAATACGTCAACTATGAGGTCCCTTGCTATTTTGTTGAAGCTTGAATATTCTCTCTCTGAATGAAATGAGTGATTTGTTGTTTGTCATGTTGACTATATCAACCATAACGAGTTATTGACCGTTGGACAAAACAACCTCGTCCATTCTTATTGGTGTGGTACACTGGCGACCTCACCAACTTCTGACGCGACAGCTTTCCAGCTATATAGCACACAGACCTGGACGAGCAAACTCTGCAGAGGACTGGTTCCCTGCATTTGTGAGGAGATCATCAAAACATCCGGGAACAGTAAGACTTATCATTTCCCCCCTTTTTGATGATGACAAACAAACTTTATGCTGCCTCTCTCACATGAGTCTAACATTCATTCAAAATGCATTAGTTCCCCCTATCGGTAATATTTCCCCTGATTGGTTAGTTCCCACAGTCAATAATATTTCCTCCTATCCATATCCCCTCTTCTCTCTTCCACTAGACTCTAATTTCACAGCAGTTTCACAATCAATTCCCCCTTTTGACATCATTGAAAAAGAGTAGCAGTAAACATACACAGGTTGCATGCAAAACGTTAGGAATTCAGGGCCATGGGCCACACAGTACATGCACAAGTAAGCAGTAATAGAGAAGATAAAAACATACGAGACAATGATGAGTCCCCGATTTGGACTCATTTAGGAATTTATTTTAATAGATTTAGTGTCCTTAAATGCATATTTTGTGCCAATAACTGATGTAAATCCTTGAATTTCAGGTATTTGGATTGAGGAACAAAGCATGGACACTGTCACGACCTGAGTCTACACCCTGGACATGGCCGACACTCGAAGACCATTGCTGGTCCCCAAGCGAACCCTCATCCTGGCTGACTACAAGAGGAAAACTGATTCAAGAATACAAATCTTAAAAACTGAAATAAAATTCCATAAACTCAAACTTTAACTCAAATGAACAACTTAGACTAAAAATAATATATTCAACTCGCCATAAAATAGGCAACTTAATTCTTTAAGACATTTAATAAAATAAATGAATAATACAGACTTCTCAACTATACTGACTATCTATGAAGCCTCTAACTGATAAAGATGGAAGTCGGGATAAGACCCCCAACATCCTGACTAAACTGAAAAGTAAATGAAATCCTTCGGAAACAAGGTGGCTCACCATAGCTAATTCAAACTTCCGAATGTATCAACGAAGCTCCTATTGATAATCCTGAATACTTGTGTCTGCATCATGAGAAGATACAGGCCAAATGGCTCAGTACGTGGAATGTACGAGCATGTAAGGGGAATTCTAAAGCATAACATAAGCTTGAAAGAATCTGAAAGAAATTGAAGAACTTACCTGGCTCAACTCAACTTAACATAACTGAACTCATTTCAATATAAAACAGTTTAAAATAAGTGCAATATAAAGAAAAAGAAAACTGTTTAAAACATGATGTTAACTCATGATCATAATATCATAAAAGACATACCATGCTCCCTCTCAAAGTCTATTTGTGAAATGCATGAATGAAGTCTCATACCCCCATTCATACTAAGAAGAACCCCTTGAGGAACCATGCAAATATTGCTGTGGGAGTTTTTCTAACCGATAACCAACACTTAAGAACTATAGTGATGATACAACGTTATTAGCCCCACGCTGCCCGGGCCATCATATACCTTGCCGTTGTATAGGACCTGAACTACTAAGTGGATCCACTAGTCAATGCGAAAAGGATTCATCTAAAAAGTATGACCCTTTTCTACCCATGATGGCTACATGGTTTATGAAGACTTGAGTTAATGTGAACTCGCATCGCCATATCGGTACTCACTACTACTCCCAAAAATATAATATTATATTAGCTCTTTATGCTTAAAACATACTTCTTCTGTGATTTGAGATTAGTGCTCAAAAACTTAGCTCAAAGGCTATCTTGGAAATCAAAGTTTCTTCTCTTGCTTCATTTAGAAAACGATTACTCTTTTTTGAAAACTGGCCCGAAGGCTCTTTGGAAATCTCAGTTTCCGTTCTTATTTAAATGTGAAAACATTTTAAATCTCTTTGGGAATACTTAGTCCCCATATACATTTTGAAGAAAAGAACTTCAACTTTACTCTTTACTGAACTCAAAACATAAGTCTTAAAACAAAGTTAAACATTTGTAAAAGACTTCTTAAAATATGGTTCATGCCGAATTATGGACATGAACGACTCAATGCAAGGTTTTCAATAACCATAGATAAAACTCAAATACTTGGAACTCAAGAATTTCAATGATACTACTCATCTTCAAGAATGCTCAACTTAAAGTTCATGCGGAATTATGAGCATGAACTACTCAACTCAATGACTCAAAGATACTTCTCATCTCAAGAATATTCGACTTATAATATTCATGCGGAATTATGAGCATGAAATATTCAACTCAAGGACTCAAAGATACTTCTCAAAAGGGATTAGGAAATCAACACTTAAAGGATTAGAACTTGAAGATACCACTTTTCTAAAAAATGCTCAACTTACGAAGTTCATGCAAAATTATGGGCATGAAACAACTCGACTCGATGGTCTACATAACTATATGGAACTCATGTATACGACTCTTCTTATTCTCTGACTTACTTCCTCAAAACATAGTTCAAATCGATAGTTGATGTCAAAGGATTCACAATTGAACTCAAAGGCTTTCTTGAACTCTACTCTTAACTCTATCTTGAATGTGAATTATGAATTAAAGAATTATGGTTCATGATATGAAAGATCTCGTGATGACAAGGTAGACTCATGAATACATTCTCCTCACTCTCATACTCACTTGCTCGAGTCTTGAAACAAGTTACTAGAAATTGTATAAGACTCCTGAAAAGATTCAAAGGGACTTTCCCAAAATGTTTGAAAGAACTCCTAAGGCTTGACTCTCAACTCTACCTTGAATGTGATTTATGAATTCAAGGTTGTGATTTGTGATGGGAAAGGTCTCATGATGTTTAGGAATAGCTTTAGATAGCTAAACATATATTTGAGGGTGGGTCCGCGATGCGGAGAGACTTTTAAAATTTGGTTTCAAAAACGTCTTTTGAGGAAGAACACGTCGTGTTAGCTCCACGACGCGAAGCATAAATTTTCAAAACTGGGGAGTAAGGGCGCGACGCGGGGGCAGGTTCAAATCTCGACCGATGAAATTTCTTCTTCGTTTTCTAACCCCAATTTGCCTAGCTTCGACTCTTTTTCTCAATCTCTCTTTAGATTTAGATACCCAGCACAAGAACCCAATAATCTAACTCTAGCAACTCTATAAATCAAAAAATAACCTCAAGAACTCCTCAATCTCAGCCCAATTCAAGAACGAAAGCAATTTCATGAATACATAAATAGAACATCAAAGCTTCAAATTTTTAGAACGAATTTAACGCTGAAATTAAAATGATTGGCGTGTGGGTGAACAAACCCAACACTATGGAAGCTTACATATCTGAAAGAACATCTTCTTGAAGCAACTTGAAGGAAAACCTTTGAAAGATGAACCCTAGCCTTAGCGTTTTCTTGAATTTCTTGAGTGTAGAATCTTTGGAGTGAATGAGAGTGTTTAGATTTAAGAAAACTGATTTTCTACAGATTTAGGGAAATTTAGATGACCTCCTAAGGGTTTTTAGGACTAAAATACCCTTAAATAAATAATTAAAACGAGCTGGGAGTCGAAAAGATCTTTCACCAGGCAGTGAGGTCCATGTTGGGTCCGCGTCGCGGAGCTATCGCGGATCTACTGCCAGGTTTGCGCAACGTTAGTAAACCCGTCATAACTTTTTACTCAGAGCTCGGAATATAGCAAACTCTGTGGCGTTGGAAAGAGGACTCGAAGGGTTTAATTTAATGTCTGGTATCTCATCTAACTCATCTTGTACTAGGAGTTATGGTCGTTTGAAATTGACCCAAAACTTAAAAAAAACTTAGGGATGACTTGAATGAACTCTCTTAAGTTCTTCCTTAAAATTAAGGTGCTACCTCTAGTGACCTTAAAACTTAAGAAATTTGAAATTCCTTGCAAAAAATCTCACTCACTACAAATAAGTGTTCGAGTCTTAGTTCAAAAATTTTCTGGGGTGTTACAATATCTCCCCCTTAGGATCATTCGTCCTTGAATGATGACTGGACTGGGTATGGAATGGGTTACCAAACCAAACATAACTCATGATTTCGCCTCAATAAACATTCAAGCCAAGTTCTAGATCAACAGTGCGATGCAATTGAATTTTGATCTAAAAGCTCACCACACAATGCACATGAAATCATGAGGTTGGTTTTATTCTTATCTTGAATGCATGCAAATGAATTTTCAAGCATCACAAAAGTATAAATGAGAGGTACCAAAAGAATCTATAGTTTACCACAAAGTCAGTCCTCTTCATCATATCAAATATTTTTACATGCTGCTAATTGCATTGGTCCCATTTGAGCTGAAGACATGACTCTTTTAATATGTACAAAATGATTTTTTTAAAAGAATGAATAAATATCGAACCCAAGAAGAGTTTCTTACATATCTCATTAAGATGAGAATCATGTGAGCGTAGTTCATGCAGATATGTTTTTGAAAATATGCACAAACTATTTGAATATTTTTTTTTTGAATTTAAAAGAATGAATACCGGACCCAAGAAAGGCTGCCTACGTATCTCTTCGAGATGAGAATCAGGTTCGCGTAGTTCGTGCATCTATGACATAAAATAATTTCAAAATTTAGACAAATCTAGAGCGATTCATTGTATCCTCTTAACTGTCGATCTTTGTACTGTCTGTTGAATGTGGTCTCTCAATTTTTATAGTAACAACTTGTTGTATTCTTTTTCGGATGTCTCTTTAAACTGTGTATACTTCCAATGATTCCCAAGAACTATACATTATTATCACCATCCCCGACTGTTGTCGGGGACGATTTTCCTGTAAAAATATGAGAAATGTGTGAAAGCAGGGCCAACATGAAAAAAATAACAAAAAATAAATGAGTGTGACCTCATGGTCAAAGAGTCCTTAGATTTATCTTTTTGACTGTATACTAATGTCTTGTGAAATACAAAGACTCAAATTTCGCGAGTCCTTTTATCCCTTACAACTTCGAACGAACAATTACTTCCAGATTTTGTTATAAATCAAACTCTCGTTTAAAAAGAAGAAAAATTCAAAAGTAAAAGTGTTTGTTCGTGTTCATAATGGATAATTCAAAATATCACACGAAAAATTAATTAAACACATAAAACGCTGCTTTGATTGAAAATAAACTCAATTATATCACATAACATACAAACAATTATTACGCGTCCTATACAAATATGTGACCATTTTGTGTCAAGGGTACAAATATGATTGTCTTTTTATTGACTACGGGACAAACAGACACAAGGTGGGCTTCTTAAATGTGGAATCGATACCCGGGATCGATCCACCTAAGGTATATGCATGCATGACTTATATTGAAGGGTGACTTAGCTCTATCTTATGTTTTCTAAGATTTGGCTTACTAGACACAAGGTTTCCGAGTGGACAACTCAAGTGAGGAGGCTACGCGGTCACACGGAAAAAAATTTGAACACCCCACGCATATGCCAACTCTCCTGACTTTGGGGATTTTGAAAGAAATTTGTGGGTGCGCAAAACACACCTCGCGTTTACGTGTGAATTTTTCACAATTGGAGGAAGTATGAACGGAATGACAGCTTATAAAGCAGTAACAAATATACAATTTATATAAAGCAGTAACAAATAAACATTTTAGATAAGCAATATCAAATAAACAGTTTATATCACATAAGCATGAAAAATAAAGCATTGGACATGTAAAATAAAGCAAGCAAGTAAGCATATGCTAAAAACCTTAATAATTAACCTAAGCCTGTTATGGTTAGAACCTATTAAATCCCCAACAGAGTCGTCATTTCTGTTATGCCGTAATTTTACTAACCTTTAAAAAAATCACCTTTTAAAATGTTTTAAATATAATACAATTTGAGAAAAATACTTAGAAAAGAGTTGCCACTTAATTTTTTAAAAAATAAAGAAAACTTAATCTAAAAATAGTCTAACAGATTAAGTCTTTAAAAATATACAGAAAATGGGTAAGAGGTTTTTATTTACACTTCAAGAAGGTTTTTAAGGCATTTGAAGCGCCCGCTAACACGCGATTATCCTATGACTTGGTTAATATATATTTTGATTATTTTTTTTAGAAAAAAAAAAAGATTTAACATAAAAAATAATAATTTACAATATTTGATTAACTTTGAGAAAATAGTTAAAAAAACAATTTTTAATTTTTAAGGGGGACCCTAATTAGAATATTTGAAATTAATTACAAGTGATTAAAATATTAACAAAATTGGATTTATTTGAATCATTTTAATAATAATTTACACCAGTTTGATTAATTAAAAGTATGAAAACTATTTTAAATTAAATGAAGAATAAATAAATTTTTTTGACTAAAGTTATTCAATAAAAAAATAAGAGTTGATAAAATGAATTTTATTAAAATAAACTATCATAAAAAATATGGTTCCACTTTTGTGGGATTCAATTAAGTTAAACCATATCAAATAAAAGGGTTAGAATTAGTAGACAAAAAATATGTCAAACATTTAATAACAGTAAAATTTCCAGATTGTCAAAAATACCCAAAAATGGGCCTATTAGGCCCAAAATCAGAAGTCTGTCCACCTGGACTGATTTTGAGCCTAACAGCTACTATGGATTAATCTGGGTTTGGCTCAAACCTGTCCTATTTTATAATAAGAGCCTGCAACAGAAATATTGTGTATACACCCAATATATATTACTGTATACGAGCTGTATTTAGCCATTTTGAACTAAGTCGACTCTACACCCAAGGTGTGTTGGCCCATTAGAAGTCCACTTTGTGTCTGTTGACTCAAAAATAATCAATTAAGTCAATTTTAAAAGAATTTCAAGAATAAACGAATTTTGAAATAATCGCCACCTAATTTTTAGAAAAAAGTAGGAAACCAATTAAATGTCTACGAAACCATTAGATTCTAGGTAAGGGTTCAAGTTATTCCGAAAGGAAGATGTTAAGTATCCTTCGAAATCCACACCTTGTGTCTGTTGACTAAAAAATAATCAATTAAGTCAATTTTAAAAGAATTTCAAGAATAAGCGAATTTTGAAAGAATCACCACCTAATTTTTAGGAAAAAGTAGGAAACCAATTAAATGTCTATTAAACCATTAGATTCTAGGTAAGGGGTTCAAGTTATTTCGAAAGGAAGATGTTAAGTATCCTTCGAAATCCCACTTTGGGTCTGTTGACTCAAAAATAATCAATTAAGTCAATTTTAAAAGATTTTCAAGAATAAGCGAATTTTGAAAGAATCGCCACCTAATTTTTAGGAAAAATTAGGAAACCAATTAAATGTCTACGAAATCATTAGATTCTAGGTAAGGGATTCAAGTTATTCTGAAAGGAAGATGTTAAGTATCCATCGAAATCCACAATTGTGGGTCCCGACTGAATTCATTTTATTATTTTTTTGCAAATTGAAAAGGAGATAAAAAAAATATATACAAGTATAATAAACAAGTAATATACACACATAATTAAAATAAAAAAAATAATAAGAAACAATAATAAATAAAAATTATAATTCGAACTCCGTTTGAATAGCTTCAATGGAAAGCAGCTTCGTGTACCTGTAAAGACACTTAGTAAAAATGTTAGTACTAAATAAATGTGAATAAAAATGAATAACTCAAATAATAAATTAAAAATAAAACCCGTCTTATTAATATGGACTGCCTTGGAAATCGACGGTAATTTCTTCATTGGCCAATTTTATGTTTTCAAAATAGCTAATATTTGACAATTACACTATTAATAATATGAAAATATCGACATAAAAAAAAAGAACCAAACTCATAGCCCATGACTACATACACCAGAACAATATAACTTAGAAACAAATGACCGTAAACAATAAAGCTAATACGACAACAAAATCAAATACCATATTAAGATTTGTGGAAAAAATATCTAACCCACAACATTTATCTATATTTTGTAACAAATAATAAAATAAAAAGAAATTTAGAAGCAACAATAGTGACCAAAATTAAATCCCAATAATACGTAATTGAAGATACAACACCAAACATCCATTAATTAATAATTTAATTATTATATGTATATCACTTTACAATAAATAAAAGAAGACAAACTAGTAGCTAATAAATGTGATTCACAAACAAACAAAACTAATAGAAAATAATCAAAACAATAGTAAAAAAAATATAACCAAAAACAAAGAAGACAACACAAACAATGATTTATCGGAGATGGTTTCGAGTGGTGCTCATAAGAAAATACTAACAGTCCCAAAAAATGCTATATGATAGATACATAGTAATAAAAAGAAAATACAAAACAAAAATAAATAAAGAGAAGGAGTGTGTTCACCAGATATTCGCGAATCCGACCAGATCTGGACTTAATCAGTGACTGTGAAAGCAGTAGGCGCGCAGTGGTTGGTCTGATTGGTCGTCGTTTATCGTGAATTGACTGGAACACCTGCAAAACAAAAAAAATCATAAAAGGAGGAGGGGAAGGGACTGCTTGTTGTTGGATTTTCTGGTGGTTTTTTGGGGTTTCTGGTTGTTGTTCGATCTCATAGTCAGCTCATGGTTGCTTGTCGGAAAACTTCGCCAAATTTTTTTTTTGACGAATTTTGGACATAAAATTTATATCAAAGAATAGCTCTTGAAGAGCTCTGTACATTTATGAAAAGGGTTTAGGATGGGGATGACCGGAACTTCGTAAATCTAAAGAAAAAAATGAAGATTTATGTTTGGTTTTTCTTAGATCTGCGGAGTTTCGCTATGGATAAGGATGAATGGTTTGCGGATTTGTGTGAAGGAGGGTGATAGGAAAAAATGGTAAATTTTGGAGATTTTTCCGCCAAGGGGTGGCGGACTCGTCGGATTCCGGCGAAACTTCGTTGAGATTGTCACTGGAAAATTATGAACACTCCGAGCAATTTCAAAAGAAATCCCCTCCCCCCCCCCCCCTCTTTAAAATATGAAAATTATTTTCTTTAAAACAATTTCACCACTTTTCACCCCTTTTTCTTTCTATTTTTTCCCTCACTTTTTCCCACTTTTCCCCCTTTATTCCCCTTTTTCTTTCCAATTTTTTCTACTTTTTCACTTTTCCCCCCACCTATTTTTTGACCTAATCAAAACATAAATAAGAAAATAATTATGCAATGAGCTAAAATTGTGGGCTTGGGATCGCGGCCCAAAATTATCGATCAATCTATGTATGCAAATTTTATCCATATTTGAATGAATTTTTAGATTGTGCAAAATATTAAAATGAATATTAACAAATGTAACAAATAAAATGAATATAAAAAAAATAAAAAAAATAAAAAAATAATGAACGTAACTAGTGACATGTAAAAATGTAATTTTAAAATTAACTGATAAAAATTCTAAATTTTGATAAATAAAGATAGTTATCGATAAACTTATTTAAAATTATAAAAAAATTTATTTTGAACTATTAAATAAATACAACTTAAAAGTTACGAATTTTGAAAATGTTGGGCCGAAATTGGGTGGCAACATAAATTAATTAATATAAAATAATTTGTCATGAATCGAGTGCACCACCTAGTCGTAACCGGCATACTCGACCTCTCAAAGGTCTAATACAAGCCTCTTAGCATTCATTCATCCCAAACGCACTCAAACCCACAAGGACTTAAAACTTTCTTTACGCACGAAGAAACTTTCATTAAATAACAAGCAGAAGACTTTCTAGACTTTATACATGATGTCTCAAAACCATTTAATACTTGAATACAACATTGGGACTAAGCCTACTCAAAACTATAACAAAACTACAAGACATAAAGGAACATGTTGGTTATTGTCCTCGAATCTATGAGGACTCACCAAGTCTTCATCTTCAAAACACCTTAGAAACCTATCCATCAACCATGGAATATCAACATCTCCAAATCCCTACACTTTAGTCAAAGGGGAAAGAAAGGGGTTAGCACAATTAAGTACTAAGTATGGAAACCATGCAAAAACATGCTAAAAAGGACATTTGGTTGAAAGTCATGCCTTATGCCATTTTAGTAAAACTTCATGAACATTGACATATTAGGCATATTATAGAACATAACCAACCTATAAGACATTAACCACATTATAGACATCCTCAACATTTTCACCGAGTAACTCATTTAATCATCCAAGGACCCTTATCTAAAGTTACCCTAAGACACACTTGAGTGAGACATGGAATGGCCACCCATACAACCTCTTCATACACACCTAAGTGTTCCTCAAGGCTACTATAGACAAGAACCATCATGCTTCAAGGTAACATACTAAGTAACTCACTTCATTAACATAAGCTATTCATTCAACAAATCATTTAGACAATAAGTCAACATTTTTCTTTAAAGTCATTTAGGACACATTCATGCATTTAGGGGACTTCACACTTTAGTCATATAGACTTAGGGAACTCACTTTAGCACCTTCAAAGCCTACTCGTACCATAAGTAGATAGCATCTCATACTACTACCTACACGTTGTAGAACCTATCAAGTAACTAGAGTTCACATTAAGGGTATCAAGTTCTACACTTAAAGATCCAAGTGTCAAGAACGCTCATAGCATCATTTCCCAAGAGATCCAATAACAAGGCTCACTCAATAGATACATCATATCGTCACACCCAGCATAACCAAGAATCAAGAAGGACCGAATCCCTGTATCAAGAAGGGTCAAAGCCCAATAATCAAGAGAACCAAGAACCATATTAAAAATGGGTTTCTAGTTTGTACTTAAAATGGACAACTTTCATTCTTAAGACGAACTAAAAATCTAGAGTCAAGATGACAAATTATCTGAATCAAGAGGCATGCCAATAGTGGCAAAGTCATAGCCACAAGAAGGACAAGGTCCCAACAAGAGTGCCAGGTGATCAAATAGTCCGTACAAGTGGGCGAGTTGCATGAGCATCTTTAACGTCTTAAAAGATGCCAACACGACAATGCAAAGTGACAAGAGGTAACCAAGGTACCAAGATAACTTTCGGATATACCAACAGGTAAAAAGACTACAAGTACAAGTTTTTACACAAACCTCAGTACTTTAGCAAAGAAACAGTCCAACACAACATTGCGAGTTCAGACTGTAGACCAACCAACGTTTCAAGGTCCTCAACTTGTTCACGAGTATATACAACCTTAAAAGTACAATTACATAACTTTTATTAGCTCAGTAATGTTGACGTAAAACAGGATCATCATCGCAAGTAAGACTAGCATGTACAAATACAACTATGCACCCAAAACAGTGAATCTATCCAGCCTGGTACCTCAAGTCGGAAGCTCGATTTGAAAAGGAAAACGGCAAAACTAGACTTTATAACCTCATGAAAGATGTAACTACATCTCTTAAGGTTGCAACAAACAAGAATCACTGGAAAATACATTTTGTACAAAAAGATATATTAAAAACACTAACAGTTGTCCATACAGGATCTTTAATTTCAAAATCTGGACAGAATTTGTCCTATGTTGCGTCCCATATTTCGAATTCATAACAGCCAAATTAGAGTTTTACATAAACATAAGAGTTGTAGGTATACGAATTAGATTTCCAAATCATATTTATTCATTGTAAACGAAGTTCTAAAGAACGAGATATGCATAATTTACCAAACACTACCCAGCTCAGAAATAGCTCAGAAACAGATTTCCTCACTTACATATGAAAGAAATGTCATAGCCTATCGATTTATATTCAACAAAACTTTTTATTTATCAAGAAGAGAACATAAGTCTACCAAGTCAAGAGATGACATTCAACAATACAAGACACTTCACATTCCATCTTCTTCATTCATAAGTGTTAAAAGAGAACATGGTTTTTAATCACAACACCCTTGCATTTTCGACATGATTACCTTTACTTTATTAGATTCTCATTCAACACCTTCACATCACATTCACAACACAATATCATGGTAATACTCAATTATTCATATAATGCCTTCAAGGCCATGACCATAAAACATTCAATAAGTAACCACCTCCACCATAAATGGATCACACATCAATCTATCACAATCATAAATCAACTTTACAATAACAATGAAGTTAGGTTAATTTACCATTCTCCAAAGCCACAATCACCATTACTAAATTCTACCACAATTCACCATAAGATAGGTGTAGATAACAACAGAAACCAATAATACAATTCAATCTAAATATAGTTCAATAATCATTACGAAGATTAATTCATAAAATGCCAATTCAAGGCTATGAACCCAATTACCCGATTCACTAACAATTCCACACAATTAGGTATAGTTAATGGCATAAATCAATAACCCACAACAATCTAAACATATTTCTATTATCATCGAATCAAAATCAATATACCCACTTTATGGCGAAATTTAGGAAACTTGGAAAGACATGGGTCCATGGAATTTTCTTTCTTAAAACCATCAACCACCATCAATAATAACATAAATCATCATTAAAAATCATTTAATGCAAGAACCCATGCTTAGAATCAAAATTTGGGTTTTTGTTATTTTGGAAGAACTTTGAAATCATTTGAATTGAGCATCTTGAAAGGAAGAATAATCAAGGATAAATGATCCTTATACCTTAACCTTCATGAATTTCATGAATTTTAAGAAGAAAACACTTGAAACCTTCAATCCTAGCTTGATTTTGGACCTTGACCTTTAATGGAGTTCTAGAGAGAACTTTTAGGAGAGAAGGATTTTGTTTTTGAGAAATATGAAGAATGAATTCTAAAATACCACTTTAAATGTTTTAATACATTTTAAAAAAAAATACATTAACCATGCATCTTGACCACACGAAATACCATCAACAGTCACGACGATCACAAACAAACACACGTAAGGCTCTAGTTACTCTAGTTTGTTTTTAGGGTCGTTACATAATTAATCAGAATCGAACCGGAATATACCAAGATCAACTGATACCGGTACACCGATATCAAATTGTGATTTCGTTGCGTTCCGAGTATCGATTGACGGTGTTCCATTCCGTTCCGTGAATTATTGGACCGAAACGAATCAAAATGGTATCAAAACGATACCGGTACAACCCCGTTCGGTGCCCAGCCTTAGTTGAGAGTACAAATTGAGAGAAGTTATTTGTAACTCATAAAATATAATTAAATGTAATGAATATGATTTAATTTTTGAAATCATTAAATAAATTGATTAATGAAAAAAATAAAAGTAAAAATTCAAAAAAGAGAAAAAATATAAATATGAATGATAGTCAAAGAGAAGTGTCACATTACCTTGTCTATATCTAAGCTTATTACATTTAAATATTCAATATATTATACTTAATTTTATTTGAAAAGAAAAGTGGTATCAGAGTTTTAGCCTTTTTTAAGCTCTGATACCAATTTTGATTTCAAAAATATAAGAGTAACTTACATAAATGACTACATTTATAGTGTTATTGAAGTTCAATAGCTATAAGTATGTTATTTACTAAAAATTACTATATTTGATATGAATATCTAGCTGTATTTGTGTATTTTATTATTTGTTTTAATTATACAGTGATACAATTAGAATTATAGTGCATTAAATAAGGTAATATATGGTACTGAATCCCTTTAATTATGTCCTGAAATTCTAAACTTTTCATTATTACACTAACAACTAATAATTGCATAGTCAATGTGTATACTCTTGGATTCCAATTAGTTTTAATAAAAATTGGATATATCGTACACAAGTTTTCATTGTCGTTATTGTTCTTGTTCAAGAGTAAAGGTATTTCACATAAATTTCTTTAGTAAATTGATTTATTGTAATTGTGAATGAATCTTGTTTGTTTTGATTTCAAATACGCGAACTCCATGACAAACATAATTGTATCCCTAAAATTGCTCAAAACAATTGTGTTGATATATAAATACAATTGGACAATCTAAAAAAAAATGACAATGAACTATACTACAATATGATTATCCAAATGTATATGTATTTCACTCTATAAAAAATAGGTGTGTTGTATACGTATACATTCAAATCTATATAATATATTTATGTATCCAAATACACTTGTATTTCCAATTGGACAATCCATAAAAAAATAACAAGTATTTAAATGTTTATGTATTCCACTGTGTTCAACATTCAAATATAATTATATGCGTGTAATCAAGAGAAGAAAACGTATTCATGTAATTGATTACCTAGTCAATGCATACACTCTTAGATTCTAATTAGTTTTTAAAAAATTGGATACATTGTACAAAATTTTCATCGTCGCTACTGTACTTGTTCAAGCGTAAAGGTATTTCACATAAATTTCTTTAATTAAATTGATTTATTGTAATTGTGAATGAATCTTGTTTGTTTCGATTTTAAATACGCGAACTCCGTCATAAGCATAACTGTATCCCTAAGATTGCTCATTACAATTGTGTTAATATATCAATACAATTGGACAATCTAGAAAAAATGACAATGAACTATACTACCATATAATTATCCAAATATATATGTATTTCACTCTATAAAATATAGATGCGATGTATGTGTATACATTCAAATCTATGTAATGTATTTATGTATCCAAATGCACTTGTATTTCCAAATCTATGTAATATATTTATGTATTAAAATGCACTTGTATTTCCAATTGGACAATTCATAAAATAAAATAAAATAACAAGTATTCAAATGTGTATATATTTCACTCCGTTCAACATTCAAATACAACTATACGTGTGTAATCAAGAGAAGGAAATGTATTCATGTATTACCTCATTTGTATCAAAGTGAATTTTAACATAATTAAATTATATATTTGAATGCTGGTGAAAATAACTTCTTTAAACAAAACCCTATGAAAACTGAGTAAACATATAGATGTATACAAATATAAACTTCATATAAACGAGAAAAAAAATGCAATTAGAAAATACCCAATGAGGATGAATCACAAAAATCGTTCCTACAATCATGCAAAGGTTCTTGAATTAGAAGGAAATTGGAGGAAAATTAATAAAAAGAGACATTGATACATGTATACTGAAAGAAAAAATTATTGAATAAGGTAAGCATGGAGAACATAGCACCATAAAACGTGCATATGACATTTATTAGGTGTGTAGTAGTGATATCTTTCCTATTTAATAATTATTTAAATATATATAACTTTTTTTTTAAAATCTGACAATTCATGTTTAATTAAGTTTGCTAATTAATATATAAGTATATCCATATAGCTTAAAAACAATAAATTATAGCTATATACATTAAATATAAATTGATGTTTGCTATATTATGTAGTTTTTCCAAAATATAATTAAAATATATAAGTATTTCAAGATATTAAAAATTGTTGTAAGTAAGTGATGTTGACACTCAATTTTGATCCTTTTTTTAATTGATTATTTTTGAACTTCTAAATTAATAGCATAATAAAATGATCTTTTCAAATTTTATGTTTTAGTTTTTATATATTTTTTCTTAAATAATGAATTTATCACACTTAATTTAAAAGTCGTACTTATTTAATTAATTATAAATACATATTAATATTTTATTATATTAAGGGATAAGGGTCTGAAAAATACTTCAACTTTGGTCGAATTTGCTGTTGCGATACTAAACTTTCATAAGGACATATTACCTCCCTAGACTATTTAATACCGTATTTTTTACCCCCTGAACTATTTAGTTGTGTATTTTAAAGGTATATATGTGCCCACGTGGACACATTACTATTTATAATTTTGCATTATTTTTTATGTCCACATGGGCAAATATATATGTTTAAAATACGGTATTAAATAGTTTAGGGAGGTAATAGGTTCTCATGAAAGTTTAGTATCGCAACAGCAAATTCGACCAAAATTGGGGTATTTTTCAGACCTTTATTCCTTATATTAATATAAAAGTAATATTGATATTTTCATTTTGTAAATTATTATCTTATAAGATATTGCATTAGTTATTAAATTATAAACCCAAATTTAAGAAGAAAAATAAAACAAATATTTAGCCTAACTAAAATTCACTCAATTAAATGGCCCAAGAAGAAGCCCATTTCGACAACACACTCTTACACCCTTCCACCACATAAGAGCCACGCAAGCAACCATGTTGGTGCCTAAGGCGCTAATGTTCCAAAACATACGTCAAATACACGCTTGCCACACGTCTACCTATGTCTTCCATGACCAACACATGCCTTGCCATGTGTCTCTCTCCTATTTATTGGTCAATTTAAAATTAAAATCATAAGACCCCAAATTACTTGAACTACTTGTTCTACCCTCATTTAATCTACCCAAAATGACCTAAATGCCTCTTAAATCTCCTAACGTTTTTCTCCTTCTTCCATCTTTGGAAATAATTCTTTTACTCTTTCTCAAAAAGAGAACAATCAGCCACATTTTCTCCTTCTCTTTCCTTTTCAAAAAAATTACAAGGCTCATCAGTCATGGACATAACTTTCTTTCTTACATTTTCATGTTATATCCATGTCAAATCAAGTGGAGGATCAAATCTGTCAAAATCACAACGTTCAAACACCAAACATTTCTTTTTAACTCGATTTGGAATTCTCAAATTAAAAAAATCCTGCCAAAAAGAAATCTATTGAAACCTAGTTTATTTTATATAACTATCAACCTTTGATATTGACAAAGGGGTCAGTTTTTGGATGATTTTTTCCTGTCACAAAAGATACAACCAAAGCTGCCCTAAAAAATATGCCGACATTTATTGTTTTCGCTGTCCCTGAATTTTGGTGCATGATCAAGGCTGAAATAGTTCAAATTCGAGGGTAGAATTGAGGTCAAGAGAGCTTCAGTTCACTCTTAATCTCGATGAAACAATGTAATTAAAGTATTTTGATTTATCTTTAATTGTAGCGACCCTAAAAATGAACTAGGTGAACTAGAGCCTCTCATGTGTTTTGATGGTTGGTCATGTGGTGTTTATGGTCATATCTCATAGCTCAAAATGAATTAGGTGGGCCATTACCTATCCAATTAAAGATCTTTGAGTCCTCTTTTCAACGCCACCGAGTTTGCTTGATTCTAATCTCGGAGTAAAGAGTTATGCCCGATATAGTGAAGCACTGTCAGGCTGGAAATTCTTCACGACCCGTTTGACGGGCCGTGGTGATGATGACGGTCCATAGAGATGGCCTTGGAGTTTCCTTGGCCGTTTGGAGGTTGGCAAGCCTTAGGAGAGCTACTGCCTAGGGACCACGGGCACCTTCACGGGCCGTGGTCCCCCTTCACGGTCCGTAAGGTCTTCCTTGGTCCTTGGCGGGGCTGCCCAAGTGAGGGGTTTTTATGTAATTTCGTTTTAATTGTTTATTATGTGGGGTTGATTTTAAATGGTTTTGGGTCTTAAAACATTCCTTTAACTCATTATTTTCCCAAATCAAATCCCAAGTTCTTTCTCTCTCTATATCTCTCACTAACTCAAGGAAGAAGAAGAAGAAGTGAGAGCTAGGGTTGTGGATGCAAGACGTTTTCTTCATCAAATTTCTTGGGGAATCTTAGTAAAGGTATGGGAGTTCTTTAT
>JAJOOF010011047.1:0-24023 GCA_029582545.1 Solanum lignicaule
AAGTATTAGATGGTTTTGAGACATCATGTATAAAGTCTAGAAAGTCTTCCGCTTGCTATTTTTAATTAAATGTCTTCTTTGTAAAGAAAGTTTTTAATTCCTTATGGGTTTTTTTTAGTGTCTATGCGATGAATGAATGCTAAGAGGCTTGTATTAGACCTCTTCGAGGTCGAGTACGCCGGTTACGACTAAGGGGTGCTCCCAGGTCGTGACAGATCTTCACCATATTTTTGTCCAATTCATCAATCTAAGTCATTTGGGTGGCCAACATAAAGTCTTTTTCTACCTCTTGGCGCGTTTCAGCCATTTGATTAAGCATTGGCAGCTTTCACATATGACTATTTTTCAAGGCCTCGCGGAATGCGTTGTCGATGAACCTCTTGGTTTCGGGACCAAGGCTTCTGTAGAAGCAGTCCAGGAGTGCCATGTCAGGAATGTTATGAGTTGGGCATTGATTAATCAGGTCATTAAACATTGCCCATGACTTGTGGATCCGTTAACCTTTCAATTGCTTTAAGGTGAGAATACGATCCTGGAATATCATTACCTCTAATGAAGGAAACTCCATTAGCTCCCGAATACTGCTCACCATGCTCGTTTTCTCTATTTGGATACAGACAAACCAACAAAACAAATTTGTGCTGCAGCGGACCATTCGGCGACATTAGTCGGAATCACCGATCAACTCAGCGATTCACCCTTTGGTGTATTTCATCGCCGTTTTGAACCATCCTTTGGAATTGTCGTGCTCTGGGTCATTGGGCGACATAGTACTACTTCGCAGAACTTCTTGGCGATGCATCGATTGCTCCTTTTTTTCCGCTGACTTGATCCTTTCCATCAGGGCTCAGCTCACTGGAACAAAAGTCAAAGTGAGACCCTTCGGTGACTCTCCAAGTGGACTCGGTGATCCTCAGGCCTTCATTTCTTTGTTCTTTTCAGCCTTTTCGTTCCTTTTTTAGAAGTAGTGTCCATGCTTTCCTAAAATCTGCACATACCTGAAACTTAAGGGTTTTCATCAGATATTGAGATAAAATAAGCATTTGAGGACACAATTTCTATTAAAATATAGCCCTAAATGAGTCCAATTTGTGGACTCATCACCTATACCCTGGACGTTGCCGACACTCGAGAACCATTGTTGGCCCCAAGCGAACCCTTGACCTGACTTACTTACTCAGCGGAAGACTTTACTAAAGATAAATACTTTTAAAAGAATAACTGAACTGCTCAATAAGTACCTTAGAATGTAATAAATAACATTCACTGCCAAAGTGGCAACTCAAGTCTCAACTTAACTAAAAAGGAAAAGTAAATAATCATGAACTAACATCACTAACTCTATCTATAAAACTTCTAAACAACTGATATCGACGTCGGAACAATACCCACGACATCCTAATGAACTAAAATACTGAAAGCAATAAAAAGGATCCTCCAGAAAGCTAGGAGGCTCACCAACTGATTATGAGTGCTCAACCTAATCAACGAGGCGCTGGTTGCTAATCCTGGTTACCAGCGTCTGCATCATAAAATGATGCAGGCCAACTGGCATCAATACATTGAATGTACAAATGTGCAAGTTGGAATGCTAAACATAACATAGGCTTGAAAAGATTCTGAAAGAAACACTTACCTTGGCTCTTCTCAACTCAACTCAACTAAACTGATTTCAAAATAAACTAGTGTAAATAAATGCAGTATAAAGAAAAGCCTTAAAACATAGTTTTCAATTCTGTTTATTTAGAAATACAATAATAACTCTGTATCTATGCAAAAATACAATATGAACTCTGTTTGTATATGAAAATACAAATATTTTTTATGTATATAAAAATACAAAATATCGATGTGGGAGTTTCTCTAACCGGCAACCATCACTTAAGAGCTATCGTGATGATACAGTGTTTTGTCTCACGCTGCCAGGGTCGTCCTATACCTTCACATTAGTATTAAACCTGAACTACTAAGTGGATCCACTAGTCTATGCTAAAAAGCACTAAAGAAATCATCTAAAAAGTATGACCCTTTTCTATCCATAGTGGCTACATGGTTTATGGGGGCTGTGAGTTGTGTGAACTCTCCCCCATATCGGTGCTCAATACCACTCCCAAAATATGATACTAGCTCTTATGTTTTTAAAACACATACTTCTTTCTGTGATTTGAGATAATTGCTCAAAGGCTATCTTGGAAATCAAAGTTTCCTCTCTTGCTTTATTGTGAAAGCATTTACTCACTGAAAACTAGCCCAAAGGCTCTTTATTGAAAAACTAGCTCAAAGGCTCTATACTGAAAAACTAGCTCAGAGGCTCTTTACTGAAAAACTAGCTCGGAGGCTCTTTACTAGAACACTAGCTCAAAGGCTCTTTGGAAATCAAGGTTTCATTTTCTTGTTTATATGTGAAAACATTTTAAATCTTTGGAAATAAATAGTCCCCATATACTTTGAAGAAATAAACTTCGAATTACTCCTTACTCAACTCAAAACTCAAGTCTTAAAACAAGGTTAATCATTTGTAAAAGACTTTTGGAAGACTCTATGAACTTCGCTTGACTTGACTCTTAACTAATCCTTGAATTGAATTATGGATTCAAGGATTGTGATTTGTGATAGGAAAGATCTCATGATGTTTACGAGTGATTTTAGATAGTTAAACATGAGAAAAGATCAAGAAATCGTTGTCTGGAAGCAAGTCCGCGATGCGGAGATGCATTAAATTATTTAATCATGAAATAAATTTTGAGGTAGAACACTCCGTGACACCCCCAGGACGCAGAGAAGATTTTGACAATCTTAAGGAACAGGTCCGCGACGCGGACCTGGTACCCAGTTTTTCCCAGCTTTTTCCTTCTTCATTTTCTAGCCCCAATTCATCTAGATTCGATTCTTTTTCTCAATATCTCTTTAGATTCAGGTACCCATAACATATACACAAGAATCTAACTCAAAGAAACTCTAATAATCGATCTTAAACTCTCAAGAACTCCTCAATCTCATCCCAAATTCAAGAACATCAAGTTCTCAATCTTTTTAGGAAGAAATTACACTGGATAAAACATGTTTGGCGCATGGGTGAACGAACCCAACGCTGTGTGAACTAACATACCTTGTAGGGATCACCCCCGACGAAATCCACAAGTTAAACTCAACGATCTTGACGAATCTTGCTTCTCTTTTCCTTTCTCCTCTTCTCTTCTCTTTTCTCCAAGACCTAGCGTATTTTGGTAAAAGAGTAAAATGATCTAATTCTGATTAAAACCTAAATTAATTACCAAAAAAGAAGTAAAATAATTGGGCAAGGAAAAGACCAAACTACCCTTTCAAAATCTGGATTGGACTTTCCTTATTCCAACAGTCCAACTTCCAAAAAGGATAACTCACTCATACGAACTCGGAATCATGAAAACTCAGCGGCGTTGGAAAGATAATTCGAAGAGATTTCCTACCATATCTGGAAGTACCTTTAAATTATCATGAGCTAGAAGTTATGGCCATTTGAAGTTGACCAAAAACTCACTTTTTCCTAATTTAACAAAATTTCCAGATTTTTATTCTTTCCAAAAATGACTATTTCAAATTCTTAGCTTCTTCCTAGTTATTTCAAATTGCTAGATGTTACAATATCTCCCCCTTGGGAACATTCGTCCTCGAATGAGATTACTCTTACTAGGCAAAGGGTGTAATATGCAACATTAACTCAACACCAAACAAGCAATGCAAACACAACTTGCCAACTAATAAATTAAAGAGTACTAAGAAGAGAATTAGTACCTTGGTCTGAAATTTATCCGGATTGGAAGAGATGTGGATATCTCTTCTTCATATCTTCCTCAGCTTCCCAAGTAGCTTCTTCAACAAATTGGTTCCTCCAAAGGACTCTGACTAATGCTACTTCCTTGGTCCTCAACTTGTGACCTTGGCAATCTAGAATATGAACAGGAATCTCCTCATAAGATAGGCTATCCTTGATCCCAATATTTTCAGTTGGTATGATCAATGAAGGATCTCCCATGCACTTCTTCAACATGGAGATGTGAAATACCGGATGAACCACTCCTAACTCTTGTGGTAGCTCCAACTTATAAGCTACATTGCCAATCCTCTTGGATATTCGATAAGGTCCAATATACCGGGGACTAAGCTTCCCCTTCTTACCAAACCTCATAACACTCTTCATGGGTGAAACTTTTAGATATACCCAATCATCCACTTCAAACTCTAACTTCTCCTAATATCAGTGTAGGATTTCTAACGACTCTGTGCCATTTTCAAGCTCTCTTGAATCACTTTAACCTTCTCCATAGCTTGATGAACTAAATCTGGTCATATCAACCCTGCTCACCAACTTCAAACCATCCAATAGGAAATCTGCATCTTCTCCCGTAAAGAGCTTCATAAGAAGCCATTTGGATGCTAGAGTGGTAACTATTGTTGTAAGCAAACTCAATTAGAGGTAGGTGATTATCCCAATAACCCTTGAAATCAATCACACAATCTACCTTGATACCTCAAAACACCATCTCCCCCTTGTTCAAAAGCCATCACTTTTTGCTTATAACACTTGCCTTTAATTCAAGCAAAATAAGGTTTTGGTCTCGCTCCTCTTTTATTTCTAACACTAATGATGATTCAGCCTCATTCATCACCACTACTCCTCCTTCCGTGGAATCCATTAGTTGAACTCTTAGTCGTGCAAGTCTATGCACCTCTTTTGCTAACTCTTTCTTATATTTCTCAAAATGGGCAGTACTACCCATAGATAACCTTCTCAAGGCATCAACAACAACATTAGCCTTACCTGGGTGATAAAGAATACTCATGTCATAATATTTGAGTAATTCTAACAACCTCTTCTGTCTGAGACTAAGCTATTTCTGACTAAACACATACTGAAGACTCTTGTGATCAGTGATCACATCCACATGATCACCATAAAGATAATGGCACCATATTTTCAAAGAAAATACTACGGCAGCCAACTCTAAGTCATGGGTTGGATAATTCTCCTCATGAACTTTCAACTGTCTGGAGGCATAAACTATAACTTTGCCATTCTGCATTAACACACAACCCAAATCAACTCTGGACATACCACAATATACCACAAAGCCTTGCGTACCTTCTGGTAAGGTCAATACTGGAGTAGTAGTCAACCTCTTTTCAATTCTTAAAAGCTTTTCTCACAAGCTTCAGACCATTGAAACTTTACTGTCTTCTAAGTTAACTTAGTCAGAGGGGATGAAATGGATAAGGACCCCTCTACGAACCTTCTATTATAGCCAGCCAAACCCAAGAAACTCCTAATATCAGTTGGAGATGTGGGTCTAGGACAATTCTGCACTGCCTCAATTTTTCTGAGTAACAATATTAATTCCCTCTCTAGACACATTGTGGCCTAATAATGCCACAGACTCAAGCCAAAACTCACACTTAGGGAACTTGGCATATAACTCTCTATCATTTAAAGTCTGGAGAACTACTATGAGAAGACTAGCATGATCTTCTTCATTCCTTGAATAGATTAGTATGTCATCCATAAAAACGATAACAAACATATCTAAATAAGGTTTGAAAACTCTATTCATAAGGTCCATGAATGCTGCAGGCGCATTGGTCAAACCAAAGGACATGACCAAAAACTCATAATAACCATAACGGGTCCTGAATGCTGTCTTTGGAATATCACATTCCCTTACTCTTAATTGATGGTAGCCTGAGATCTATCTTAGAGAAACAGGTGGCACCCTGAAGTTGATTGAAAAGATCACCAATTCTCGGAAGACGATACTTGTTCTTGATGGTAACCTTGTTCAACTGGCGATAATCTATACACATTCTAAGGGAACCATCTTTCTTTCTCACAAATGGGACCGGAGAGCCCCAATGTGAGATACTAGGTCGACTGAAACCTTTCTCTAAAAGATCTTTCAACTGCTCTTTTAACTCTCTCAACTCTGCTGGTGCTATTCTATATGGTGTAATAGATATAGGACGAGTATCTAGAAGAATGTCTATACCGAAGTCTATTTCTTTCTCAGGAGGGACTCTGGGAAGATCATCAGGAAAGACTCTGGAAACTCCTTTACTACTAAAACTGACTGAATAGGAGGTATCTCAACACTAGAGTCATTAACTCGGACTAAGTGATAGACACACCCCTTGGAAACTAACTTTCTTGCCTTAAGGTACGAAATAAAATGACCCTTAGGCACTGCTGAACTGCTCTTCAACTCTATAACTGGTTCACTGGAATCTGGAACTTGACTACTCGAGTTCTACAATCTAATGATGAATAACATGCATGAAGCTAGTCCATACCTAGAATGACATAAAAAAACTACCATGTCTAACTCAACTAAATCAGCCATGGTACTCTTGTGATTGATGGAAACAAGACAATCACGATAGACTCTTTTTGCTAGAATAGACTCACCATCAGGTGTAGAAACACTGAAGGCTCAAGAAGTTGCTCAGGAAGAACATCAGAATTGAAGACTTGGATTATACCAGTGCCAATATTTGGCGAACCCTACTACTCTCGGAGACTAGCGATAGCATAAAGATGGTTTCCTTCTCCGTCTACCCTTGAAGTAGCTCATCTAGATACAGTTCTATCTAGTGGAGCAATTGAAGAAGAGTGGGCTCTATTGCCCCCATTACCATAACTTTGACTATTCTTAGGGCACTCTCTCATAAAATTCCCATTCTGACCACACTTGAAACAACCAGTGGAGCCATCACGACACGCCCCTGAGTGGCTCCTACCACACTTAGCACATGAAGGAGTCTCCTTACCTCCTTGTGCCATACTACATTGCGACTGTGTAGGTCTAGCTCTGAAATTCTGGGAATTCTAACTATTGTACTCACATTTGTTTCTGGGTGCAAGTGCACTAGCAGATGATGGAGCAGGACCTTTCTGCTTATGTTGGAAAGAATACCGGTTCAGGTTACTCTTTTGCTGCCCAGATTCATTCCCTTATGTCTTAGCCCTCTTATTCTTAAACTCTTCTTTATCCCTCAACTTGTTGCACATGGATCATTAGCCTTCTCCTTTTAATATCACTTCACTACCAAAAGACTTCTGAAAAGATATCTCCCATAATTTTTGGGACTCATTACTATCTTATTCTCAAACACTTGACTTGATTCCTCATCTCGTCATCTCCCCCATAGGTCTAAAGCTGACACTTTAACCTGTGAAGCTTGGAGGATTCATCTTTAAGAACTCATGAACTCTAGAAGTATCAGCCACTTCCTGATGATTATCTCTCTGTTGCCCAACTTAGTTGGTCACAATTTGGCTGAATATCCAAATGGCCTCACGGAACTCAACATTGGTGACCTCTTCTTGGGGTTGCACTTCTTGTGCAATTAGGTACCCCGTGTTCCTGTGGTTCAACCTTCCTTCTAGCCGGACGACCTCTGACAACTCTTCATGGAGGCATGATCTGAAAGACACACGCAAGTACGAATTGGAAGAAACTTTATAGAGATTAACTCTATCGCACGAAATGAATGTGAAAGAAGTGAAATAGTTCCTAAATATTGTAGCCTCCTAATTATAAATGTGGCGCGCTTCACACCGATAAATAGGACTCTACAGACATGGATTCATAGACTCCCTAGGACTCTTGAACTATGTGCTTTAATATCAAGTTTGTCACGCCCCGAGAATACACCCTGGACGTGGCCGACATTCGAGAACCATTGCTGGCCCCAAGCGAACCCTTAACCTGGGTTACTTACTCAGCAAAAAACTTTACTCAAGATAAATACTTTTAAAATAATAACTGAACTGCTCAATAAATAACTTAGAATGTAATAAATAACATTCACTACCAAAGTGGCAACTCAAGTCTCAACTTAGCTGAAAAGGAAAACTAAAGAATCATGAACTATATCACTAACTCTGTCTATGAAGCCTCTAAACAACTGAGATGGATGTCAGGACAAGACCCACGACATCCTAATGAACTAAAATACTGAAAGCAATAAAAAGGATCCTTCGGAAAGCTAGAAGGCTCACCAACTGACTCTGAGTGCTCAACCCGATCAACGAGGTACTGGCTGCTGATCCTAGTTACCTACGTCTGCATCATAAGACGATGCAGGCCAACTGGCATCAGTACATTGAATGTACGAGTATGCAAGTTGGAATGCTACACATAACATAGGCTTGAAAAGATTCTGAAAGAAACACTTACCTTGGCTCTTCTCAACTCAACTGAACTGAACTTATTTCAATATAAAGCAGTGTAAATAAATGCAGTACAAAGAAAAGATTTAAAACATGGTTTTCAATTCTGTGTATTTAGAAATACAATAATAACTTTGTATGTATGCAAAGATACAATATAAACTCTGTTTGTATATGAAAATACAAATTTTTCTAATGTATATAAAAACACAAAATACTGTTATGGGAGTTTCTCTAACCGACAACCATCACTTAAGATCTTTCGTGATGATACAGTGATTTGCCTCACGCTGCCAGGGTTGTCCTATACATTGCCATGAGTATAGAACTTAAACTACTAACTGGATCCACTAGTCTATGCTAAAAAACACTAAAGGAATCGTCTAAAAAGTATGACCCTTTTCTACCCATGGTGGCTACATGGTTTATGGGGGCTATGAGTTGTCTGAACTCTCCCCTATATCGGTGCTCAATACTACTCTCAAAATATGATACTAGCTCTTATGTTTTTAAAAAACATACTTCTTTCTATGATTTGAGATAATTGCTCAAAAACATAGCTCAAAGGCTATCTTAGAAATCAAAGTTTCCTCTCTTGCTTTATTGTGAAAGCATTTACTCACTGAAAACTAGCCCAAAGGCTCTTTACTGAAAAACATGCTCAAAGGCTCTTTACTGGAAAACTAGCTCAAAGGCTCTTTGGAAATCAAGGTTTCCTTTTCTTGTTTAAATGTGAAAACATTTTAACTCTTTGGGAATACATAGTCCCCATAAACTTTGAAGAAATTAACTTCAACTTTACTCTTTACTCAACTCAAACCTCAAGTCTTAAAACAAGGTTAAATCATTTGTAAAAAACTTTTGGAAGACTCTATGAACTTCTCTTGACTTGACTCTTAACTTCTCTTGATTTGACACTTAACTGATCTTAACTTGACTCTTAACTTCTCTTGACTTGACTCTTAACTGATCCTTGAATTGAATTATGAATTCAAGAATTGTGATAGGAAAGATCTCATGATGTTTAGAAGTGATTTTAGATAGTTAAACATGAGAAAAGATCAAGAAATCACTGTCTGGAAGCAAGTCCGCGACGCGGAGATACATTAAATTATTTGGTCGCGAAATAAATTTTGAGGTAGAACACTCCGTGACGCCCCCGCGATGTGGAGAAGATTTTGACAATCCGGAGGAACAGGTCCGCGTCGCGAACCTGGCACCCAGTTTTGCCCGACTTTTTCCTTCTTCGTTTTCTATCCCCAATTCGCCTAGATTCGATTATTTTTCTCAATATTTCTTTAGATTCAGGTACTTATAACATATACACAAGAATCTAAATCAAAGACACTCTAATAATCAATCTTAAACTCTCAAGAACTCCTTAATCTCATCCCAAATTCAAGAACAAAAGCAATTCAAGAATACAACTCAAGAACATCAAATTCTCAATATTTTTAGGATGAAATTACGCTGAATAAAACATGTTTGGCGCGTGGGTGAATGAACCCAACGCTGTGTGAACTCGCATACCTTGTAGGGATCACCCCCGACAAAATTCACAAGCTAAACTCGACGATCTTGACGAATCTTGCTTCTCTTCTCCTTTCTCGTCTTCTTTTCTGTTTTCTCCAAGCCCTAGCGTATTTTGGTAAAAGTGTAAAATGATCTAATTCTGATTAGACCCTAACTTAATTACCAAAAACGAAATAAAATAATTGGGCATGGAAAAGACCAAACTACCCTTTCAAAATTCGGATTAGACTTTCCTTATTCCAACAGCCCAACTTGCAAAGGACATAACTCACACATATGAACTTGGAATCGTGCAAACTAAACAGCGTTGGAAAGATCATTCCAAGAGCTTTCCTACCATATCTGGAAGTACCTCTAACTTATCATGAGCTAGAAGTTATGTCCGTTTGAAGTTGACGAAAAACTCACTTTTTCCTAACTTAACAAAATTTCCAGATTTTCATTCTTTCCAAAAATGTCTATTTCAAATTCTTAGCTTCTTCCTAGTTATTTCAAATTGCGAGATGTTACAGTTTGCTTCTCGAAACTTCAACTTTCAAGGCAAGAGTGGCTTAAGGGTGAAGCAAGTAAAACCTTTCCTTTAGGTCCCAAAAATATTAATAGTGAATTTAATAATTTTAATTTTACTTAATATAATATTGAGATTATAGAAAAAAATGTTCAAAATTTATACTAAAATATAACACTTATCTACCTTTTACCAATAATATTTTAGAACTTTGAAATAAATAACTCAAATCTTCATATTAATAAATAAAGTATTTGAAAGTGTACCAAATGATGGATCATTTCTGCTTTCAAAACATAAAAACTTGTCGAGTGCAATTTTAATGACATGCTCATATGTTTGTGGATATATATATATATATATATATATATATATATATACTAGTTTCTCGACACGTGCGTTGCACGTAATTACCAATTCATAAAATATATGTTATAGTAATTAGTATTGCTTATTTAAGTGAAGATTTGAATAATAAGTTTTGCACAAAATAATATAACAGATTCTTTTGTGAATGTTCAGTGTGGATCGTCATCTATATCTCTTATTCACGGGAATCTATAAAGTTGGTCAATGAAAAATTTTATTAGTTAAATGCAATAATACATATATTTATTTCAATTTGATGAAGTTCAATCATGTAATTAGTCATATCTCAGTAATATTATCTTATAGATGATATTTGTTGTGTATTTTTCTTCTCATCTAACCAGATGTGCTTTGCATGTGTATTCTACATTAAACTGTTTAGATGTAATATGAACATGTGAAAAGAACAACTAAATTTTATTTTTTAGAACTCATATTTTACTTCTCGATTGACTTTGTACATAAATCAAAGATAGTTATTTCACTGTCCATAGTTAACTACGAAAGGTTTTCTTTTTTTTACCGAAAAAACTAAAAATTAAAATTAAAGAATATATTATATCTGTGAAATCATATATATAATCACATATTTATATTACACCCAAAAAAGATGTAGTTCATATACTTGTAAATGATTTTTAATTTATTCAATCAAGCATGATTCATCCAAGGAAAAATAACAACATCGTGTTATCACATATATTGGGGCAGTGTAATAATATAAAAAATTATTGTTCGAAAGTTAATACAAGAAAAGATGAAAGATAGAAATATTTAATATAATAACTATGATAATTCCTAATATTATAACTAAAGAATGTTAAAGAATGTGAATAACGTTTGCAATAATTAGTAATAACTAAGAGAATTTGTAATATTATAACTTAATGATTAGTGTGCAATAGATGTATTTCTAATAAATTTTATACTTACATTAATAAATAGGACTTTTAATTAATGTTACTATTTTTTCTTATAGTTATTAGATTTTAATTTAGTCTAGGGACAAAATGAAAATGTTTATTCCATATTACTGAATATAAAATTTATTTTGTAATTGATAAATTTTTAAATGATTCATATATATTCACATATTTTCACTCTTGAGAAGTTTAATAATTTTGGAAAAAGATGTTCAGAAGCATATATTTACATCACAAGAGAAATTGTTAACAAAAACAAATGAATTTACACTACATCATGTTAATTTCATATATATTGGAACATTACATACTAATGTTTATATTAAGCAAGAAAATAATGATTATATCATCAAAAATATTTTCCTTAAGTACTCGGGGTTATGGAATGTACCTTCTTAGGATAGAACGATTTACTTCATCGGTATAGTGGTACCTCATGTTCCGCTAAACTTTGAACTCACTCAACGACAATAAATCACACAAAAAAAATTTAGAATGCAAGAAGAAGAGTAGGAGATTAAAAAAAATTATGGTTGAAAAATGAGAGGAAGTCTCTCTATTTATAGTCAACAAAGGGTAGTATGAACAAGTGTTTTTTGTGTCTTATCTGAAAATTCATGACATTTCTGAGAAGTCACAACCCTTTGAAAAATTCACTATATATTGAAAAAGTCACAACTCTTTGGAAAAATCACAACCCTTTGGAAAAAGTCACAACTTATCGGAAAAGTCACAACTCATCGAAAAAGTGACCTTTCCGAGAAGTCACAACCCTTTGGAAAAGTCATAACTTATTGAAAAAGTCACAACTCTTTGGAAAAGTCACAACTCATTGAAAAATCGCAACCCTTTGAAAAAAGTCACAACTTATCGAAAAAGTCACAACCTAAGTTAGGGATATTATAGTAATTTAACATTCAAGTTATGAGTTCATGCTTTTAAGGTAATATATATATATATATATATATATATATATATATATAAAATTGTAATTTAACGGTTGTTATATTAGATTAATATGTTGTTCTATTTTAAAATTTAGAACCCACGAACATCATATCTTGGCTCCGCCTCTGATCTCTATATAAGGATAATCAACTAAGAAGAAGAAGGTTTTCTACACTCTAAACTTCAATTTAGGGCTGTTCAAAACTGAACTGAAACCGATAATTCAAACCAAAAAAATAGTTATTGGTTCATCGGTAATGGGTTATTGGTTTAACGGTTTTGATTTTTTTATTATCGGTTCTTAACTGTTTGAGGTTTTTTCTTAACGGTTAACCTTTAACCCGATAATAAATTAATAAATTATATTTATACTATTTTGGTATATAAAGTCCTTGCCTTAGAATTTATTTTCATATTTTTATTTCTGACAATCTCAAACTTTCGGTTATTCTACAATTTGTTAGTGTTGTTTTTTAGCAAGATACGATTTATTAACTCATGTGCATGGTTTATTTGGTTTATCATTATGCTTCTAAGTGATTTTTAATTATTTATGTTTTGTGTCAAATCTTAACGGTTAAACCGATAACGATCAATAACCAATAAATCGATAAGTCAATATCTTAATGGTTTAGGATTCCGAACCGACCGACACGCAGCCCTACTCCAATTACCTTATTGTAATAGTAAAAAGATTTAAAATACCTGTGGACTATGGGAAAAGGTTAATGTTTACTATCTCTACTCTCGCCATTACATCCCACGAACAACCAACTATAAATCGTCATAACACGTGTCCACTAAGTACAACCTATACAACCAATACAACACTATACTCACAAGCGTATACAAAGCATATACCATATTATCAACAAGCACATGAACACCGAACAACTTGCAATTAATAGCACATCATTAGTCCTCTCACGGAACCCTAACTCAAGGAGTTAAAATGCCGGAACGTGAAAACCGATCCCCAGTTAGTGTGCCTGAACATGGCAGCCGATCCCATGTTTATGCCGGAACGTGGCAATCCAATCCCATATTATGCCGGAACGTCGCAATTCGATCCAAGTTAGTTATGCCGGAACGTGGCAACCGATCCCATTCACACACCACAATCACAAGTACATCTTCAAGATCATACAATTAAGTCATGATTTCATGGCAATGATAATTCATCTATCTCATTTACAACAAGTGTGATCCACATTGCAATATTTATACATATACAAGTATCATAATAAAGCAAGAACAAGCATACATCACACAATCATGATATCACAACGATCACCTACGGATTTCTCCTCAATCCCTACCATATATGTATATATATCGACCAAGCTCAGCCTTAGTTCATCATTAGGATTTCTTATTAGGGTTTAATCACAATTCATCATAATTCCTCAATTTCATCACTTCATTTTATCGGATGTAGCATACATTCATGAATCTAGTTCCACTTTTGATTTCATGTCCTTGTTTCTTGACCCAATGCTATCCGTAATAGCAAATCTAGTTTCCAACAACACATTAATCCCCTCCCCCCCCCCCCACAAGACATAAACCCACATACTATGAATTCTAGGAATTATTCATGGAAACTACTCGGTGCACGAAGGTAAACACACAACCCTACCATTGATTTACATATATTACGTAGTAAGCACAGATTTATAACTACTCAATTGTAAAAACCTAGCCTACATGGGCACCAAGAAGTTGCACGGAGTTTTTGACTTCGATTCGAGTTTTTTCGAGTTCGTGACGGTGAATTTAGCCAAGAATTCGTAAGATTTCACCATCCCCACGCTAGAAATCTCCTTCTCCTTCATTCCCAAGCTTAGAGCAGCTTTTCTGAGGTTTCTAGGGTATTTTATGACTTATTTCGGTATTTTAGGAAGATGGAGAAAATAGGATTTCTCGTAATTTACGTTCTATCTCGCCTATCCCACTATGGCACTCATTTATCCCGCCCTGGCGCCGCCGCCGTAGCGGCAACATGCCCGCTGTGGCGGGACAGTGGCCCATAATTTTTGCAGAGTTTTGTTCCTCCTAAATAACGACGGTTCGAGTCGTTACACTCGACTTTTGTTCCAATCATAAGGTGGAAACTGGTAACAATTTTCCTTCACTACCAGCATAAACTTTTCTTCTCTACTCTTCTCCAAGCAAAAGTGAAGCACTACATCATGGATGTGGCAGTATTTGACTTTATTGTTATATCCTTTCCTTGAAACCATTACCACATTACTGTGGATGACATCCATCAAGTAACCTTCAGCTGCCTCTTCCATTAATCTCCCAGATTCACTGTTTTTCACAAATCCTTCTGCGATCCATAAACTTATCAATTTAGACACTCGAATTCTTGCATCCTCTGGAAACATTCCCATGTAGAGAAGGCAAGGCTTTAAATAATAGGGTAAGTTATCATAACTTAAAAGCTTACTTTCCCAATTATAGTCTTCAGTCTCACAATCAAGATAGGAAAATAGAGCTTTTTTAACTTCACGCCACCAAGATTCATTCATTTTATTCCTTTTAATTATTCCAGCAGCTAAGATAACCACAAGAGGTAATCCTTGCACCTTTTTGTAGGATTAAATACTTTAATACATAATATCAGGATTTTGAATACGATAATCTTACATAGAGATCGTTAGGGGCACATACCTGATGTGGAAGACATCATCACAGAGAGAAGCGGAAGCATTAATCGTAAATTGGTTTCTACCTCCTTGCCCTAACTTTATGTTACCAAAACCGTCAGCAATGGAATTATTGTAGAGAATATGTGATAACCCTAATGGGTGGAGGGAGGACCAATTTATAGAGGTTATGACTTAATCTGGTACGTCGATCAAGTAACCAAGGTTCGGACGAGATCTATTCCTTATTAAATATTATTTATGGTATTACTTGGGTTACAAGTAAACTTGGGCCATAAGTAAGAAATAATTAATAGTAATTCTTACATTCTCCCACTTGGCCCAATGACCATATAAAATTAATATTTCATAAACATTAGTTGCGCGTGTAATAAATCTCTTCTATAATGTCCATTATACATACCACAATATAACAAACTACTAATGCGAGTTATGGCGGTTGTACATAAATTTTAAGCTACATACTTCCTTACATATACTACTACATTAGCAACTTACCATACTAGGTTCATAAGCTATAAAAACATATAACATTATGGTCCACAATAATGTATCATAGAGACTTATCTTGTAATATCTCAAAACAATAATGTATACACGATTATGAGAAATAAGAAATTCATTAATGTATATCATAAACACATAATTTGAGCTCAGAGTATAAATACATCATAAATATATCAATCATAAGTACAACCAAGACCCATTCTTTGAATATGTTCTTTAAATTTCTTTGGTTGTAAGCCTTTTGTTAACGAATCTGCAATCATGATATCAGTTCTAATATTCTCAAGTAACACTGTTTGTTTCTGAACTTCTTCCTTGACAGTTAAGTACTTTAATTCCATATGTTTGGCACATTTGGAGTACTTATCGTTCTTGGAGAAGATTACTGTTGCATCATTATCACAATAAATTTTAAGCGGCTTGGTAATGGTGTCGACAACCCCAAGTCCTGAAATGAAGTTCTGCAGCCATAATGCATGAATTGTGGCTTCATAACATGCCACAAACTTTCTTTGCAGTTTATTTCATTAATCAATTCCAGGATTACTTTGATATCTTCCTAGCATTTCGACCGCAAAACTAATATCCGGTCTTGTGCAAGTTTGAACATACATCAAACTTTCAACAATAGAAGATAAGGAATTGTTTCCATTTCTTTTTGTTCTACATCATTCTTTGGGCATTGCATGAGATTAAATTTGTCCCCTTTTTTTAAATAGGAACTATTCTTGCTGAACAATTGTTCATGTTAAATCTCTCTATAACTCTTTCTATATAGCCCTTTTGAGACAGTCCCAATAATCCTTGTGATCTATCACAAAATATTTCTATCTCTATCACATAGGATGCCTCACCCATATGTTTCATTTCAAAGTTCATAGAGAGAAATTCTTTCATCTCACACAATATGTCTAAATCATTAGCAGCAAGTAAAATGTTATCAACATACAGGACTAAAAATATAAACTTACTCCCACTAATCTTTTGGTGTATGCACCGATCAACGGTAATTTCCTTAAATCCAAAAGATGTTATGGTATCATTAAACTTTATATTCCATTGTCGTGAGGCTTGTTTGAGTTCATATATTGACTTCTTTAGCTTACACACCATTTGATCTTTTCCTTTAATTTTGAAACCCTCTGGTTGGTCCATATAAACATCCTCCTTGAGGTCTCCATTAAGAAAGGCAGTTTTCACATCTATTTGATGTAACTATAAATCATAATGAGCTACCAAAGCCAAAACAATTCTTAATTAGTCTTTGTTTGAGACCGGTGAAAAGGTCTCTTTATAATCAATGCCTCCTTTTTTGAGTGTATCTCTTGGCAACAAGTCTGGCTTTATATCGTTCAATATTACCATTAGAATCGTGTTTAGTCTTGAAGACCCATCTACACTCGATTCTTTTAGAACATTTGGGTAATTGAATGAGATCCTTGACTTTGTTGTATTTCATGGATTATCATTCATGGCATCAATCCATTTATCTGACTCAGTGCTTTTTATGGCCTGTGAAAATGAAACCAGATCTTTATTAATTCCAATGTCAAAATCTGACTCTTGCAAATAAATCACATAATCATCTAAAATGGCCGATTTTCTTAATGGCACTGTTTGTGGTTCATTTGCGTCAGATACTTGTGAGTTAGTTCCTTCTTGAAGTGTTTCACCCAAATGTTGTTCAACATTGTTAAAGTGTTCTTCAATAAGAGGAACAACATTTGTGATTGGTGCGGAAGTAGGTACATTCATGGGCAATGAAATATTTACCCTTACCTCATTAATTTTTATACTTTGTCATTCAACACTCCCACTAACTTCACCATTCTCAAGGAATTTTGCAAATGGACCTAGACATTGTTCTGATTCGTTATACTTTCTATAATATTCACCACCTCTATCTGACATAATGATTTTCACTTTCCTATCTAATTGTCTTCCAACCTCATTAATGTACACTTTGATAGTGTCTGCGGCTTGAGATATTTCTTTCAACAAATAGATAAATCCATAACGTAAAAAGTCACCGATAAAGGTGCTAAAATAGTTTTCTCCACCTAAAGATGGAACATCAAAGGGTCCGCAAATATCAATGTGTATAATTTCAAGAAGCTGAGTGCTCCTTATGACACCTTTCTTGGTATGCTTGGTTTGCTTTCCTTTAATGCAATCCAAACATATATCAAGATCAATAAAATTCAGATGCGGAAGAATCTCATTCTTTACTAACCTTTTTAATCCTTCTTTGGATACATGACCCCAAACGTTTATGCCACAAATAAGCAGAACTTTCATTTAGTGAACTATGTTTAATTCCAACATTTTGATGAATAGTAAGAAGGAATTCAAAAAAATTATTATTGAGTTTCAATCTATATAAACCATCAATAAGAACACCAGAACCATAAAAATAGTATTCTTATATAAATTGAGCAATCATGTCCAAACTTAAAATCAAATTCAGAAACATCAAGTCTTGAAAGAGAAACCAAATTCCTAGAAACTGAAGGAACATAAAGAGTCTGTAATAGATCAAGGTGATGTTCAGTCTCCAAGATCAAACGATAAGTCCCTATGCCTTCAATTTTAGCCTTCATGTGATTTCCCATGAACAAGAAATCCTTATTTGGATTTGTAGTTTGGATCATAGTGAATCCCTGCAACATAGTGGATACATGAGTAGTTGCACCAGAATCATCCCACCAAGTATTATTAGGAACTTCTACTAAATTTGATTCGAAACATGCAAAGGCACTAAATGTACTTTTCTTTTCAAACCAAGCTTTACATTTCATGCAATCTTTCTGATAGTGTCCTTCTTTTTTACAGAAATGACACACATCAGCCTTGAGTTCATTATGAGCATCTTGTAGAACTTTAGCATGTGCTTTCTTTTTCTTAAACTTGTTGGCTTTCACTTTAAGTCCTTTACCAGCTCCTTGACCTATGAGATTAATGGAATGACCTCCTTGTTTCTTAACTCTTGACTCCTCTGAGTAAGCATACTGGACAACTCACTAACATCCCACTTATCCTTAAAAGTGTTATAGTTAATTTGGAATGGTCCATACTCAAGAGGCAATGAGTTCAAAATAAACTGAACCAATAGTGTCATCCACTTTCATCCCCAAGGTCGAAAGTCTTGCTGCAATGTTAGTCATCTCGATGATATGATTTTGCATACTGCGAGACCCATCAAACTTCATGGTCGTGAGTTCAGCCATTAGTGTACCTGCGAGAGACTTATCAGCAGAACGAAAAGTTCTCCCAAAAACTTCAGGTATTCCCTGGCACTTTTTTGTTTGTGGAATAGTACGCTTAATATCGTTAGCAATAGTCATTCGCATATACATAAGGCTTAATCTGTTAGAGTGCTCCCATGATTTATGAAAAGACTTCTCATCCTCACTGCTCTTATCAGTAATGGCAGTAGGTTTGTCGTTCAACAGAGCCAAGTCAAGATCCATCACACCTAAGTGGAACTGGACTTGTAGATGTCATTCAGAGAAGTTCATTCCATTGGACACAGTAATAGATGAAGCATGCGAATGAAGAGGAATAACTGCAAAATAGATATACATGCTCACAAAATCAAAAAATAATGTGAATTCAGTAAAGCGATAAAAATATATCGTAATTCTTCTTTGGGTAGATACTACGACACATTATCATAATTTAAATGTCATTTTTATCTTTAATAGGTGATTGAATATTTTTAATCAAGTATATACGACATCTTTGGATTTACAATATATGTTTGACTGAAAAATATTAATTTATCTCATAATTTTCACTATTCATAGAATGATAAATTCACCTTTGGGTAAATTCTTAAGTTCTAGCAATAGGAAAGTCAATTTATCTATTTATTTTTCAATATAGGCATTTAATTAACCTTCATAAATAAATGACAATTTTATGAATGCATATTTTTCTTAACCATACTAGTTTGGCCACTGTGGTGACTAACAAACTATATGAATACAAATGCACACATAATCTCATAAAATTTTGTGCATGTGAATAATTTTAAACATTTTAGTTTGGCCACTTTGGTGACTAACAAACTATAGAATCATAATACATGCATCAAGTGATCATAAATATTATATGTGTAGACGCTAATTTTTTTAGTTTGGCCACTTTGGTGACTAACAAACTATATAAACATAATACATGCATCAGGTTGAAAAACCAGACCCAGTCTCTCTTGGAATACTGAATATGCCAATAAATAATGAATTGTACTAATCCACATATGCCAAGTGATCATAAATATTATATGTGTAGACGTTAATTTCTAATTTGGCCACTTTGGTGACTAATAAACTATTTTGCACAAAGTACACACATATTATTTATTAAATAGTATAACAACCACTTTAATTTATTGCACAATTTAAAAGCAAAACATAATTATTACATTATGGGAACCTAAACCATAAGAAACTAGGAAGAAGGCTCGACCACAGAGTTAGTGCCCACCAATACAAAACAATACCGTAACAAGACATGCATATTGAAGAGGATCTTAAAAAGATTTTTTTTAATTAACCTCAATGTATACGTTCTTTCAAAGAAACGTATTGTTTTTACTTTGTTCACATTAATGTAACAATAAAATTCGTGCAAGTTTGCAGGTTACATTGTGTTACGCTCTTACATCCTCTTAGATAGATATTATTGGAACATTGATCGTAAGTATTGATGTGGAGCATGTGATAAACAATACATAATAACTAATGAATGTTTTATATACGAAGATTATCGGTTCAAACATTCTGGGCTCTAATGCGACATGTAAGATTAAATACTTTAATACATAATATCAGGATCTTGAACACGATAATCTTACATAGAGATCGTTAGGGGCACTATCACGGCCCAGACCATCGTGATTGGCACCCATACTAACCCTCCGGTGGGAGAACCATTACTACAACTCAAACAAGCAACTAAACCAATAACTAAGGCATTTAAACTACGAAAACAAATTAAATAACTAATTAATGAAATTCTCATAAACTTCAACAAGAAATCTGAAGAACTATACTAAACAAATGCGGAAGAACCAACCTAGAACCTGAAAGTCAATGTACCAAAACATATAAACAAATGATCCAAGTCTAAACAAGAAGGGATACACCCCCAACTAATGAACTAATCAACTAACTAGAACAAATATCTAAGTCCGAAAATGATGAACATAGATGAAAGATAATCCCATGACTGCCCGAAAGAATTGGCTCACCCTTGAATTCGAAGCGACGATCACTGATCTTCTAAGCGAGGTTTGTCAATAGTCGCATGAAGATACCATGTACTCAATAAAAATAAAAGCAAGTGTAGAATCAGTACACAACCACAGTGTACTGGTAGGATCACGCGGCTATCCCACTAGTGCAACATAAACAAGTCAAACAACATTATAATCACATGCATATATATCAACATATACAACATCACCAACATGAAGAATCAACAACGCATTTCACATTTATCACCACATCAATGGTCCTCTCATGGAACCCAAACTCAAACAGTTAGCATGACGGAACGTGGCAACCGATCCCATATTTATGCCAGAACGTGGCAACCGATCCCATAATTATGCCGAAGCGTGGAAATCCGATCCAAGTTAGTTATGCCAAAACGTGGCAATCCGATCCCATTCACACACCACAATCACAAACACAAGTACATCATCAAGATCATACATTAATGTCATGATTTCATGGCAATGATAATTCATCTATCTCATTTACAACAAGTGTGATCAACATTGCAACATTCATACATATACACGTATCAGAATAAAGCAAGAACAAGCATACATCATACAATCATAGAATCACAACCATCACTTACCTCGAAACAAGCTTAAAACCCTAAGAAACTTGATCCGTCCCTTTCCGTATTCGTTTCGCTTGTTCTTGGTCTACAAACAATCACAATAACACGGGAATCAACAAACAATCGCTAATTACCCGAATTACTAACAATTCTGTGAACCCTAGATCAAACCCATGATCCCAACTAACCAATTTAGGGTTGTTTCTACCATAGAATATATAACAAAACCCTCTTTAATCAATATTCACCCATTCTATTACGTTCTACGGATCGAGAAACGGATTCGGGGAGTGAAAAGCTTACCTTTAGCCTCAAGAATGGTCTAAAACGAGTATGAGTTGCATGGGGGTCGTTCCTTAGCTTTAAAAGTTGAAATGTGCCAAATAAGGTCGTTTAGGGGTTTATTAACGACATTGAGTCGCGTCTGGCCTGCCACAGCGGCCCTCACCCCGCTGTAGCGGCGGTGCCAAAGCGACCCAACTTCCCGCCAGGGCGGCATTCTTGAACCAGTGAGCTATTAATCTTTCACCTAGGATTTTAAGTCTCGTCATACCTGCCACAGCGCCCCATATCCCGCTGTGGCGCCCCCGCCAGAGCGGCCAAACTCCCTCCAAAGCGGCACAAACGAAACCAGAGTGTCAATTGATGGAATTCTGAAATCCCATTTCACAACACACCTGTAACCCACGACGATCAGAAAATACCCTTTACGCTAAGATCGATTACGGGAGTTCTACTCGCCCGAATTCAATTCTGTAAAGTCGTACGGTTCCCGTAACAAGTTATCTAACTACTCATGCAATCAAAATCAAAAACAACTCACCTGATTGTTACCAGATTTCCCCACACCTCAAGGACTCCAATTTCGTCCAAATCTGGACAAAGTTAGGAAAATACAAATACTACAAAAAAGTTTTCCAGCCTCGAATTTTCCCCCGTTGGCATTTCTATAATGACGAAACCCGGTTGTTACAGTAGATACCAATTTACCCATCACTCGTCCCCGTGTGAAAAAACTTAGAAAAAGTAGGCTAAGGAAAGAATGAAGTAGTACCTGATTCGACGAACAATTGGGGATACTTGTCTCGCATGTACCTCTCGATTTCCCAAGTACCTTCCTCAACTGGACGATGATTCCATTGAACTTTCACGGACTTAATCTCCTTGGTCCTCAACTTATGCACATCACGATCAAGAATAGCAATCAGTTCCTCCTCGTATTGGAGGTCTTTGTCTAGCACAATTGAGTCCCACTTAACGATATAATCTCCGTCACCATGATATCTCTTCAACATAGACACATGAAATACTGGATGAACACCGGATAGATTAGGGGGTAGACACAATCTATACGCCACCGGCCCTATACATTCAAGAACCTCAAAGGGACCAATATATCGCGGGCTTTACTTGCCCTTCTTACCAAATCTCATCACCCCTTTCATGGGTGATACCTTAAGAAGAACGTTCTCACCAGTCTGAAATTCCATGTCTCTTACCTTATGATACGCATACTTCTTTTGTCTACTCTAGGCTGCTAGAAGTTTAGCTTGAATACTCTTCACCTTATCTTGAGCATCCTTCACTAAATCAACCCCCAAAGGTTTAACATCTCCAGCCTCGAACCAACCTATGGGTGACCTACATCCCCTCCCATATAATGCCTCAAATGGTGCCATATCAATACTGGAGTGATAACTATTATTACTGGAAAACTCACACAAAGGTATGAATTTATCCCAATGCCCTCCAAAATCAATCACACATGCCCTCAACATGTTTTCCAACACTTGAATAGTCCTCTTAGATTGTCCATCCATCTGTGGATGAAAGGTTGTACTAAAAGTGAATTGGGTACCACGATCTGAGATGATAGAAAGGATTCACCCCATGCAACCTCACTATTTATTTCACATACACCCTAGCCAATTGTTCAACGTTATAGTCTGTTCTTACCGGAATGAAATGAGCTGACTTAGTCAATCTATCAACCACTACCCAAATAGAATCGAATTTCCTCAAAGTCTTGGGAAGACCAACAACAAAATCCATAGCTATTATTTCCCACTTCCATTCCGGAATTGGCATTTTTTGAAGTAAACATGCAGGCCTTTGATGCTCATATTTCACTTGTTGGCAATTTTGACACTTCGCCACAAACTCCACTATGTCTTTCTTCATGCCCGACCACCAATAAATTTGATTTAGATCTCTATACGTCTTGGTCACACCTGGATGAATAGAATATCGCGAACCATGAGATTTTGCCAATAATTTTTTAATCAAGTCATCAACTCGAGGAATACAAATCCTCATTTAACACTGAGTACACCATCCGCATCAAGAGTGGTCTCTTGTGCCTTACCTGAAACGACCCCAAAAATGCCCGAAAATGTGCTTCGGAAACACCTATAATTGTATTTTCCATATATCTCGAAATCCGTGCATGATTTCGGAAATCCGACTTCATATTCTTGTTTAGGGGGTCAAATTGAGTGGGAAAT
>JAJOOF010011048.1:0-15930 GCA_029582545.1 Solanum lignicaule
GGGGGGGGGGGGGGGGTTATTTTAAAAGCAAAATTTGGGGTGAAAATGATTGTCACCCATTAAATTTTCATCTAATCTAATTGATTGATTTCGATAATTCTAACATAGGAAGTTAAATAAAACTTAATGTTTGATTTCAAGATTAAATTGAGCAGTGTAATTACGAATATTTAGTGAAATAATCTGTAATTTATTATGGTAGAATTAATTCATTTACGAATCAATAACGTAATTGGAAGACTCTATTATTAAATTTGTGATCCATACTATGCTTGATTAGTTAATAAATTTTGAAAAGAAAAAAATATTTTAAAAGCACTAATATCTACAAGTTTTGACTGTATTTAACTGGTTTTGTAGAATCAGATTTGTAACGTTTTAAATGATATAAAATTTTAAAACGCACATAGCCTTTTTGGAGAAAAAAGGTTCCTTCATTGGAGAAATTGATCTGATTTTAGTAGAAAGTTGCAGACTTAAATAGCTTTGCTTTGAATGAACTGTGCAATGACTTCAAGAGGTTAGTAATTTCTCAATAACGTTTTTATTATCTAGATATCATATAAGTTTTATTGATAATTGACATGCTTCCGTTTCAACCTTTACGTATAAGGTAATTTATTTTTCTGATATATCTTTGGTTTCTTTTTGGTATTTTTTATAAAATGACTAGTTTCTACTTTTTACGTACTAATTATTGTCTTAATGTACTAGTAAAATAGTCAAGATCCAGATCTATCATTTTGATTCATTTTATCAAGTAAAATTATTGAATTTCTTTTCATAAATCTATATGTTTTTACTTGAATCTAGTCAAGAATTTTGAACATCATGTTTTTTTTTAATATTCTTGAGTTGTTCCTTCACATTTCGCATATCCTTATTTCTAATTTATATATTCTTCTCTATTTTTGCTTTTGCATATTCAATTCTAAATTAAGGATCTCCCTAACCTAATAGTTATCAATAGCCATGATATAATTTGATAATTATTTTAATCCCACATTTATGTGCACCTTATATTTCACAAAAATCTGCATACAAATTTTCAAGGTAAATTTCACTGATGGTCATCTAATTCTGAATTTATCACACAAAAATTACTCATTTTCTAACTTTTATCACGTAAAAGTCATTTAATTTTAGCCAAGTTAATTAAAAAATAAAATATTCCTATTTTTTTTTATATTGTATCGTCAATATACCACGACTACACTAGTAGATGGTTAACTCATAAAACATACTAAATGGAACTATCAAACTAAATTGTGGAACTATACTTCTGTGTAAAACTTGCCCAAATTTGGAGATTTAAAATACTTAGCGACGTTATGTCGACTTTGAAGTTTTGTGTGCGACGTGTTTATCTGCTCGGGTGCTTTCGTTAGGATCAACTTGAAAATTATCTAAATACACAATTTATTTTATTATATTCTCTAAAATTCTTATCATTTGAAAAAATTACAAAAATCCCTACTCTCTTATTTTCGAATACATCACTTTACGCGATGTATCGATTGGATACATCACTATACACAATGTATCAGGACGTACACGATGTATCGAAATGCTTCGGATACGTCACTTTACGCGATGTACAGATTGGATACATCACTATACTCGATGTATCGAGACGTACGCGATGTATCGGGACATTGAGTAATGTATCCGAAACTGAGAGGCGATGTATCAGGACGTTGAACAATGTATCCAAACTGAGATGTAATGTATTAGGACGTTTTGAAATGTATTTGAATTCCAATAAATTTAAGAAATTTTTGTAATTTGAAAAGAGTAAGAATATGATGTAATTAACTTGTTTAACACTAATTACAAAATCAGAAGATTTGTGTATAATGTGTAATTTGTAAGCTTGTGGTACAATTTTCATTATTCTATGGCTTTAATTATTTTAGTTTGGGGATTGTGGACATGAGTGCATCAACATGTTTATTACTAACAGACATTTTAATTTCTTGGCTATTATTGTCCATTCCAATAAAGTCATAGCTTCTTTATGAAGTTTAGTTGTTGTAAATATACAAGAATTAATTAGTATAATTAAGAGTAAGCTTTAGATGTAATATAATGCTTTAGATGTAATATAATGCATGTTCATGAGTGCAAGTTGCCAGTGGGGTTTGCTTATCTATTTCTTTACTCCATTTTATTTTATTTTATTAATATTAATTAATACACTTTATATTTCTTGTGAGAAAATATTTATCCACATAACTCATATTTTGAGGTTGTTATTCAGTTTAGCCAATATTTGTGTATAATTTTATATATTATTGTATTTTTTTATTACAAGATTGATACATTATATTTAATATTTTTTTAATATAATATTATTTATTAGACTACGTGACATAATATTTTATGTTGCTTAATATATGGAATTGGTCTGTAGCAGACAACCAGACTAAAATATTATTGTTAGCAAAAGGATTAAAGGCTTTCGATCAAAATAATACGGTTTTCTTTTTCTTCGTATTATCTGTCTTTTTTATCTTTACACATTCTTTTAGAAGATATTTAATAATCTCAAATCATTTCTAAACTACCTTTTATGTTTTCTCGAAAAAACATCTCACTTAAGTAACATTTCATTAATTGGGTAATAAGGATGAATTTTTGAAAAAAAAAAACATTGATAAATGACTTTTTATTTTTCTTAATTTTATATATTTTTAAATAAATTTAATTATTATCAAAACCAGTAATACAGTAAAACTACTAAATTAATACTCGATAAATTAATAATCTTTCTAAGATAATATTTTCCTTCGGTCTCGACTTGAGTCAATGAAAAAATTCACTCATTCCGATAAGATAATATATTATTTTCAAAAGACACCTATATAAATATATGGTTTCATTAATATTATAAATTAATAATTCTTTAAAATATAAATATGTCTAAGACAAGTAAGTAAAATATGACTCTATTGTTTTTTTTTTCATTAAAATTTAAATCTAGTTGAAGTTCATCTCTAACTTTTCTTATTGCATTCAAAAGTTTCGATGTTGCCACGACTGCAAATCTTTTTAAGTGCACGAGGAATGATCTCTTTTGTACTCACATAATGATTTACGTATTTGATATGTCATTATTGATTTTATGACAATTTTTAAATGAGAAGTCATTTCTGGATATAGTGTTTAAACAAATTTCCTTTGTTGCTCTTATAGTTTATCCTCTCGCCATCATACATTGAATATATTTTAGTAAAGATACAATGAATAATATTAATTTGATTATTAAGAAACAACGAATATTATGTATAATAAATTTATTTTTACAATGAATCATTAACTTTTTTATTTTATTTTACAATGAATCATTTAACAAAAAATTGTTTACAATGAATCACACACACATTGTACTTTATATATAATAATTTTTCTAAAATATAAATTCAATAAATATGATACATAATTTAATAAGATATAATAATTTTGATGGTCTCACCTATATTGATTTAATTTAATGAGGTTTTAGTATATATGGAATCAGAAAAGATCACTTAGTACTGATGTATTGGCTGTGTATAAAAGAATTAAATTATACAATCTTTCATCTTATTAAGTAGATAATAACAAACTTCCTTATATCACACGTTAAAAATTGACTACGTAGTGTGACCCCATATAACTTACTTTCCATGTAAAACTTGATGAGATTGAGAGTTGAGACCCCTTCACATTTTTTTTGTGTCTGATCTTGTTTGTATGCAGAAAAATCAAAGCGAGTGGAGATGGACAATTACCCGAAGATATTAGCTAATAATTTCAATAGCAATATGGAAGAAGAAGAATCGGCGTTCATTGAAATGGATCCTTCACTTTCTCCATCTAAGAGATTCTCTAATGTTAATCGACATGATTTCAATTTTCCGATATCTGATCAGAAGGAATTGATAATGAAAAATAATATGGCGGAGCCTTCGAATTCTGATGAACAAGTGCTGCATAAGGTTGGGATATTTCAGAAATTGTTGGATTTTCTGAAGAAAATGAGTTTTGGGTGCAAAAGTGGTACTAGTACAAAGGTAGTGGAGGGACCAATGTTAATGAAGAAGTGGGAAAGTTCTGAAGGAACATCTTTGACTCCAAGGACAAGTATAGCTAATTATTCTGAAGAGGATTGGCGCAGATCTTGTGATTCTGAGGCATCTATTTATGAAGCTGTTCTTCATTGCAAAAGAACTATTAATGGTATCTCATACTCATCAACTTCTTCTCTATATTTAATGACTTAATTAATTTGATCTAGAGCTGGATAAGTGATCTCGAGGGGCATATCTCTAATTCATTCTTCTTAGTACTCCTCAATCAAATTCATAACTATTTTTGCTCGTGTGTTCTTTCTTTATATGATTTTAAACGATTCTCATATCATAAGTTAAATTTGGCAATTTATTTACTTTACAATGGTATTAATTTTTATTTGTCTAGTTTTGAACATGTTGGAAGAATGAGTTGTTGTATCTCTAGTATGTACATTCTTTTACAATTTTCTATCTCATGAACTAAAATTTTGGATTGAGTTTATTATAGGTCTAAAAAGCATTTTCTTGATAGTTTATACTATTACTCTATTTGTTTGGTATTAAGAAGTATTAATATATAGTTAATGCATATAAACTACAATTATTATACACTACAATAAAAGATACATTTAGTGGCAATAGATTTTTTTTACAAACATTTAGCGATAATTGAGTTCAAGTCATTATATTCAGAGTTACTAAAACCTTTAACGACATTTATATTAGAGTGTTGGTTGTACATATTCAGATCACATTATTACTGCTTAATAATTGCCGCTAACATACCTCCTTTATTCATTATACTGATGGTTAAAACTTAATTTGTCGTCTATTTCAGGTGATGAGTAATAAGTGAAGGTTTTTTTCAGTACTATCAAGGAAGAAATGAAAGTCTACTTGAATGATATATAGAAACAAAAAAGACAAGAGATGTATGAAAAATGTTTTGTTTGTGTTGTTGAAAGTTTTGAGGAGACAAAGAATCTTAATGACTCACATTGTTTGTCCTTGTGTTTTCTCTTTTCTCTCAAGGAACAATCACTTTCCGACTTGGAAAATGTCTTGCTTTCTGCTTTGTAAAGTCATATATGTAATGATATTTTTATACTCTGATTTTAATTTATGTGACGTTATTTATTAAAGGAAAAAATGACAAATATATCCCCGAACTATCGTAAATGGTATACAAATACCATCCATCATACTTATGGGACATTGGTGCCCCTGCCGTCCAAAAACTAGAGCATATATACCCTTTATACTAACGGACATACACGTGTCATAATCTTATCCACCGATCCGACATTTATCGACAGATAAGATTGCGCCACATGTCCCTATTTAGTCTTCTGTTAGAGTGAAGGACATATATGCTCTAGTTTTTGGACGGCAGGGGAACTAGTGTCCCAAAAGTATGACGGAGGGTATTTGCATACCATTTACGATAGTTCGGGGTATATTTGTCCTTTTTTCCTTTATTAAATATGAAATTTCAAAAAGAATTATAAAAAACTTTTAAAATTTTAATTTTAAAGTGTCATAATATTTGTATATCTAGAAGACTTTTAAAACTTAAAATCTCGATATATGATGAGACAACAATCATATATGCATCAGCTTCAAACAAATTTGAATATTGGAGTTCATTTTATATCATCATCATAAAAAATATTGATAATGTTACTATTGGAAAAATCAAATTGTTTTTCTTTAATACGATTTTCCTAATATTTAAAAATAGAACTTACTATAAAATATTGTGAATATATTTTTTTCCTATTCATTTTGTATGCGGCTAAGTAATTTCAACTCCTCCCTTTTCAATGCCCAACATAAAAAATATGCAAATGAAATTCAGATGAAAAATGTCCCCAAAAAACCAAGAATATTGATTCATTTAAATAGATATTTTAAAAATAATATTTTTTTTATAAAGCTTCTAAAATAACTAGAAAAAGCTACATGTATCTACAAATTTTCAAAGTGAAGGATGAAGCATCATAATTTTCAAAAATGATGATTGATGATATTGTGGGGACCTTTCAAAAAAGATTTTACAAAGCATGAAATTCTAGCAGGACTATGGTCGTGGATTGACTTTTTGTTTCTTTGAACCAACGGAGGAGCATAGCGCTTCAATTATGGCTTCGATCAAATCAGTAATTTTAGTCTAAATTTAATATTTATATTTAAAATTTATTATATAGATATATAAAAATAATTAATTTAGAATAAGTTAATAAATTTTAAAAAGTATAATCTTATATTTATCACCTTCAAATCAGGTCTCCCTCTGCCTTTTTTGACGTTCCTCCTAATTATTTTCTTTAACAACCATGATTGTGGAATATGATCGCCTAGTGAATTGTTTTATCTGCGAAAAGGACTTAAAGTTCTATTAATTTATAATAAAAGTGTAATTCGAAAAAATACAAATTATATTTCAAATCTATTTGTCGAAAAAGGGTACTGGTCATCCTCATCTTTTGCACCAATGACTAAGTAACAAAAGCTCCTTAGTATGCTTTTGAACAGAGGCAGACCCACATTCAGGGTGCACATGCACTCGTTAACTTTGAGAAAAAATCATATATATATATATATATATATATATAAAAAATTAACGTTGCACCCATGGGGAGTATAGGATTTCCCTTGTGTTGTTGGTACAAGCTAAAGAAACCACCTGAGAGAAAATTTTCAAATCTTAAATTCGCCTTTGTTTTTGAAAGATTAAAAAAAAGTGAGTTTGAAAATATGTTATAAAAGGAGTCACTTTTTTTCTAATGCATGATTAAAATAAATTCTTTAGGTAGAAAATTAAAACTTGAGTTTGTAATTAAACTCATTAACTCCTTTTTGTTAGAGAATCCTTTCTTTGGCTTTGCTGCTTGAGAATTTCTCCCTTTAATTTATAGTCCTATTTTTTGTTTTGCGCCAATATAAATCAGTCAATATTAGTTATACGTATAAGTTAATGATGAAGTAAAGCATATTGATTTAATTTCACTGTGACTTAATAAGATGGATGATAAATCATGTCTCACCGATTATAAATTGAGTGCATGGTGATTTATATCTTTAGGTATAAATTTTTCTGCGTCATTTTAATTTTCTTCTTTGGTGTAAATTATAAATGGGGTTGAACAAATTCAAATTCATCTAAGTTTCAACATACAGAGAGGGGCCTAAAATGCTCCTTAACTATTTGAATTGGTACAAAACTATCCCAATCCACCTTTGGCCCCGAGATACCCTTGACTTCAAACTTTTGGCTTAAAATATCCTTATTTCTAACTGCTTACACTCAAAACGTAGATGAAGGGAACATTATATCAATTCAAATAGTTGAGGGCTATTTTAGGCCCTTCTCCGCACAACGTATTCAATTTTTTCATTGTGAAACCTCTTTTATATATTGAACTTTGTTTAAGCAATATCCTTAAGTTAAAATAGTTGTTGATCTTTATTTTGATTACTCAGAAATTTATGTTTCAATAATTTTATGTGATTATTCGAATTCAAGTATGTACCAATTTTTTTATTATAAAAATACACGTGCCAGAGAATAGCAATTTTCTTATTGTTTGGATGATTCACTGCCTTGGCTGAGAAAAAGAATGCGATAAAATATGAACACCTAACTCAAAATCTTACAGAATTAGATAGAGTAACGTAAGAACTTTGATAAACTATGAGAAAAAAATAATTCTTAGACAACCAATGTGATGCAATTATATAACTCAATATCTTCCCACCCGTGTAACACGATATTAAGAGTCATACATGGACTTTAATGTAGACTTAAGAAATGTAAAAATGAAATTACCAATAGATTGATTTTAATACTATGTGAAAGGGGATAAGGCACAAATATCCCCTAAACTATGGCCGAAATCCCATTGTAGGGCCTATTTGGCTTAGGAGGTTGGCTTAGTTGTGAACTGACCCTTTTGAGTAGTAGTTGGGAGATTGCTTTCGCTCGTTTAGTCTTTTGGATTCGTCTACTTCTTGTGGTCTTGGAGGTTGGTTATGGCTAGCTGCAGTGGCGGATCCAGAAATTTTGTATCTTGGGTGTTCAACTATTTTTAGCTCGGAAATTGCTACATGTAATGGGTGCTCAATTAATATATTTCAATGAATTACTAAATTATGTACATAAATAATAATGTCGTCACAAAAGGCAGTAGGTGCTTAAGCACCCATAAGTCACTACATAGGTCAGCCACCGGCTAGCTGGAAGGTGGAGGTGTGATCCTTTGTTGTGCCTGGACTAGCTGTTGTGTTGGTTCTTTGTTGTTTCGTTTATAGCCCTCAAGGCGGGTGTATGATTTAGAGTCGAAAAGGTGATGCTCATCGGTGATTTCAGGCCTTAGCCTTATCGGGAAATGAAAACTTGTTAAGAAGATTCATCTTCACGATGGGGTTATGGTAATTTGTAGGATTTTGGAGTTGGCTCTAGTTTAGGATACATGGTTTGCTTTTATCCCTCTTGGTAGCTTGCATGGTTCATGATAGGGTTGGTACACTTGGGTCATTATCAGCCAGTTGACTATGTTGATACATCGCCTTCCGGCTTGGTTCCCCTTAAGATGGGGTGTTTGACTGGAATTTGCAGTGACAGAGCAGTTTGTGAGCTCATGGTGTCGGTGTTTCAGAAGTTCCTTTGGTTGGAGTAGGTCACTGGTGTGAGGCTCAGTGCTACCTTGTCGTTCACATGATGATCGTCCTTTGGATTAGTGTGGTTAGATTTAGAAGGTCGTGTTTAGAAATGGATTTTAGGGTTTTGCCTTGGGCTGAGTTCCTTGTTTGGGCAGTTATCATTCCTCGATGTTTGGGAGAAACATGTTGTTCTTCTAAGGTTGGTGTTGTGTGGGCTTGTAGGAAGGTTTCAATTGGTGCTGGAAATGTTTAGGATAGCTAAGGACTGATAAAACGCTTTTGGTGGTTAGAAGATGTTAGATATGCAGCATAAGGTTAGTTTTTTTATTTGGGAGTTGTGTTGCATCTGCCATGGTCCTGCGTTTGCTCAATTATGTTGTTTTGGTGTGGTGTTTGCTTTTTAGATGAATCTGATTTTTTTAGGCAAGTCCAGTTCAATTGGGTGAGAGTTGGAGAACAAAATGAATTTGGAGGAGTTTTTGGAGTTTTGAAGTGAATTTGAGGATTTTCCTCTTAGCTAAGTTTCGTGATGGCATTGCTCGATCCGAGAGGTTGTCCAAGGGTCTGGCGGAGCATGCGGCCTCACTATCCTCGTCTTTTTGTGCCTTTAGGCTTTGTCTGTCCTTCTACTTTCGCGAACGAAAGTCCTTTTAGTAGTGGATGTTGTAATACCCTTCAGGTTATTTTCTTTGTTTTTCAATTTTTTCAGCATTTAGAGCTTTCCTATAGCGACCACAAGTCATTTATGGCTTGCTGAGATTAATAGTTCGATCGTCGGGTCGTCCTTTTAGATTTCATGTAATTTTGAATAGTATTTTTAGGATATTTAGCTTTTCTCTTGTTAATTCATCCTTTCTTGATTTTGTAGGGGCCTTGGGCTTATTGTAGGTGTTAGAATCCTTAGTTTAGGTTGTGGGTTCACTTATGGTGTAGATGATCTCACTTATCCTTGTTAGGATTGATTCGTGGTGGCCTTAGACTAGGTTGGACATTAGATTCTTTAGGTTGCGTTTTATCGCCTCGTAGATATAGTTTGCTCCCTTTAGGGCTTGTTTTATGTAATTCTTTTTGCGATGATGCTTGTGACCTTGGTGGCTCATCATAGCTGTGCGTTGGTCATGATTGTGCTCAGGCTGGGACTGGAGCGATGTGATTGGGGTAAGATATTGTCCCTTGAGTTTTCTCCCTCTTTATAGATTTGAAATCTCTTCTTGATCCCCTTGCTTGTTGATTTGCGGTGGGCATGGTATATCCTTATTGAGCTTATGATTATACTGTTGGGCACGAGGACGTATGTGAGGACTAGTTGGATTCCAGGTTAGTACTCTCTACCTTGGTAGCGTGGTTACATTAGTCGTATAATAATTTGATTTTAAGTGCCTCGTTTGAATGCTGGTGATGGATTGCATTGCATTATTTGCACATTTTCACGGATTTTGTGGTACGATCCCAGCCCCATGCATTGGCATATTTATCATTCATTATAAGATACTATTTTACTCAGCTTTTATTCTAAACTGATTTTAACGGGAGTCATACCACTTGGATCACTTGACTTAGTGAATTTTGAGATTACAAGTGTCAGAGACGTGCTCCTTTTTATACTTGAGATATTAGAGGCATTTGGGATGTGCTTAGTTTTTACTTGACTAATCGACGCGTCGACGCCCTTTCATGCATGCTTTTGGTCTTTCTAGCGCCCCTGAGATTTTACTAACCGGGTAGGCGGCCCCATTATTGGTTATTCCTGGTTCGAGGCCATTATTTCTAGTCCGAGGATGATGTTGACGGTTTGAGGTGGTTATTCCCATTCTGAGGTTGATGTTTTGCGGTTCGAGGTCGTTACCTCTGGTTAGAGGTTTGGATGGTGTTGCTCATCATGCATTCATATGCATTGCCTATCACTAGTATACTTGTTTGTTGTTTGTACCCTCCAGATTATGGGGCCTAGGTGGGTTATGTTTGTTGTTTGTACCTTCCAGGCTTATGAGGGTCCGGTTAGGTTATTGTTTGACTACATTCTGTTATATGCTATTGTTTTATTGTTACCTGGTGGGTTTTGACTTTAGAATTGTGGTTGTGGGTCCTCCTAACACTGAGTAGTTGACTTGGTATCTTAGTTTATTGCAATTAGGCTGTTGGCTTGCAATCCAGGTGCGTTCTTACTCGACTTCTTACCCCTTGTTTCCTACTTCTATTCTTTATTTCTTTAGTATCTCTTGTGCTATCTTTGAGCTCAGTCAGTCGTTGCCTGCTGAGTACCATTTTTGGGACTCATACTACACTTTTGCCCCCTTCAGATTATAGTTGATTTATCACCGTTGTTTTGGAATCGTGCGGAGCAGCTTGGGATTTCGTAGATTAGGGTGAGCTTCTGGCGTCTGGAGCTACCGGTTTCCGTCTGTTTTGGCTAGGCTTAGTCTCTATATTGTATTCAGAAACATAATGTATTTGCCTTGTATTTGTGAAAGCCTTATACTTTTATTTTGGATTAGATGCTCAACTACTGACTGATGTTAGGTCTTGGGATAGTTCCTATATTGTTTTCTGTTGATTATCAATTTTAGCTTGATATAAGTTTTTTGCTTTTTATTGTTGGCTTCCGCTTGGTAGCTTGTTGCTTATGGCTTCAGGCTAAGGGTTAGGCTTACCTATTAGTGGGATGTAGTAGGTGTCATCATGACCTGAGAAATTGGGTCGTGACAGTTTGGTATCACTAGGGACCTATTACCCCCACTGAACTCATTTGTTCGTATTTTTGTGCACCTTTTGTGTTGATGTAGCACCTTCAACCACCCAAGTTGGTTTTGTTTGTACACACTCGCCTGCCACGTGTATAATTTTTTTTTTTTAATCTTATTTTCTTTATCTTGTATTTAAATTAAGTTAATAAACTTTTTTTTTACCTTGTATCGAAACTTTTTTTTACCTCTTTTATTTTTCTATTGATTTTATTTTATTTGGCTTTTGTTTTGATTTGATTTCTAATGTGATAATCAAATACAAGAAGAATATTAATAGACTGTCATATTTGATTCTAAAGTTTTAGAGCTTGATCTTAAATCTGAACTATCTGTCATAAACACTTGAGTAATAATAATAATTTCGATTTGCTCAAGCGCCATGAACAATTAATTCAAGTTCGCATTGAACTTGATTTAAGGGCTTGATAATTTGGCCATGAAATAATTATATCATCAGCCATGAAAACTTCGATGTTCATCATCCCTGGAAAAACTTAATGTTCACAAATGAGGCTCGACCAAAAGCTATATTCACTCTCTGGGTCTATCTTATCTACACGGCCACATGTAGCTATGCATGGAAACTAGTGAGTATTTCTATTTATTTTTTTAAATTAATTTGGAAATGTAGTCCATTTTATTTATGCCTTAAAAAGGCCAAAAAATCCACCATACAAAGAAAATCCCTGAACGGCCCAACAGCCCATCATGTTATTCATACAAGACCCTATAAAGTAGGGTTTCCTAATTTGTTCATTTGGCTCTTTCCACTTCTTCATGTTCCTCATTTCACTCTCTCTGTCCACCGTTTGAAGATGAGCTCAATTGAGTTCATCAACTTTTGACTCTTCATCTGTGGGTGCTCACCCTCCTTCATGATCATCATGTTGTGTAAATCTTCAGCTTCCAAAAGGTTTGTGTTTCCTTCCCTTATACTGTCCCCGTCTCTCCTCTTCAACTGAAATTTTCTTCATTGCAAGTGTACTCTCCGGTATGGTTCATGCCGAGGTTGACAGGGAGTGAGAGCCTTGTTTTTCAACTTTGCAGATCTATGTACGCTCGTTTCAAACTCTTTATCATTTTCAACCCTATTCGTGTTTCTGATACCTTGTGTTTTCCAGTTGAAGCCGGATAGGAGTAGATCAGTTTGCTCCCGTGCTTCTGCGTCTCGATTTCTCAGCTGGTAGCTCACTTTGGATTTAAATATGGCTCCTTGACTCTCAACTTTTGTTGGTCCTTGTATCGCTTTTTGCTGGCTGTCATAGCTTAGGAGTAGTTCCTGTACAACATTTTTGCTCCAAAAATTGATAGAATTTACCTTGTATATAGTATAGCTGTGGAACCCTGTGGCTTCAATGTTGTAACTAAATATGCTGACTATTGTTATTGCTGTATATTTTCCTTGTTTTGATCCTAATTGATGGGACCTGATGTTTATCAATATTAAGAAGTTTTTTACCTAAACTTGGCAGTTGATGAAAGTACTGAAAAACCTGCTTATTTTATGTATTTATCTTCGTATTTACTATGAAATCTGCTAACTGATTCGCTTCTCTAAAAACATGCCAAACCTGTACATTTATTTGCTGCATTATTTCCTGAATCTCTTCCATTTTCTCAACGATCTCCCATGGAATCAGCTCCCCTTAATTATGTTTTTTAAGGCTAGTGAGTCTGTTTCCAGTCTCACTTGCTTTAAATCCTTTGCCAAACAAAAATGTAACGCATTTCATACCGCTGTTACCTCTGCTTCCATGTTGGTGGTTTCACCTATGTTGTGAACCTCTGCATATATAAGATTTTCATTCATGTCCCTTATACAGTATCCATATGAGCTCATCCCTGGATTCCCTTTACTAGCTCCATCAGTATTGCATGTCACCCACTCGTCACTTGGTTTCGTCCATCTAACCACTTGGTAATGTAATGTTGGCTTGTAATTCTGCAAAGTGTCTACCATCTGTGGCCAGTGGGAGGTCATTCCTTTTATCCATGGAAATTTAGTCCCTACTAACTGATATAATATCAATTGACACTGATAATACATGTTGTTATAAGTTACTTCATTTCCATGTCTATAAGAATTTCTCCGCTTCCATAATTCCCGCATAATGACTGCTGGTACAGCTTTCAGAATTTGTTGTAACTTATTAAGCGCCTCGTGCTCCTACTATTTGAAAATGACATGTTGTAGATTTAAGTCATTTATAATAATACCTTCACTTGAAGCAAACTGCTTCCATAGCTTTTGGGCTATGGGAGCTGTTAGTAAAAGGTGAGTCATTGTTTCCATTTCCCCTTTCTTGCAACAATAAAATTTGGACACCACTGGTATTTTAATCTTCTTAAGCTTATCATCAGTAGCTATTTTCCTCCTTCATACCCTCCATAGGAAAAAACTAATCTTGATAGGCATTCCTTTAATCCACATATACCTTCTCAATTCCTCGTCTGATTTTCTGCCTCTCACTCTATGGTAAGCTGATTTAACAGTAAAAAGACCAGTCGAGTTACCACTCCACCATGCTTTTCAATGACAGCCTCCGATGTTTTAGGTCTGATTTTTAGGATTATATGCTCAACCATCTCCTCAGATACTAAATTTCTTAGCTTTTCTTTATCCCACAGTCCATTTATGATGAAGTCTTTCACCTCAAGTTCCTCCTCTTGTGCCAGATTCCCTTCTGTATAATATGAGCTCCTTGCCTGGTCCAATTGTCAAACCAAAAGCTGGAGTTCCCAGCTTTTATTTGCCACCAGATGTCATGTTCCACTTCCTCTCTGACTATGATCATTTCCCTTTATACTTGTGAAGCACCCAAGTTGTAATAACCACATGATGTAATTTCTTACAATATTTATTCCACGTGAATTTTGCCCATAGTGATGTTTTGGAAACTCTAAAATTCCACCAAAGTTTTACAAAAAAAGCTTTGTTTACATCATGTAATGATCGAAATCCAAGTCCTCCCTCTGCCTTAGGAAAACATAAATCTCCCCATGACACCCAGTGTTTTCCTTTAATGCCTCACATGTTTCCCCAAAAAAACTTAGCGAAAATATGGTGAATTTGATCTAACAACTTTTTGGGTGGGTTTAAAGCCGAAAGCATATACACTGGCATAGATTGGAGCACATTGTTAATAAGTATCCATTTCCCCCCAAAGGTCAAAAATCTGTTATGCCATGTTGAGATTCTTTTGGCAATTTTCTAAACCAATTCCACATAATAACTCGATTTCCTCCTTCCATAGAACACTGGACACCCCAAATAAGTCAAAGGAAAACTTCCTTGACGTATGCATGTCAACCTGCACATTCTGATAGCTACTATTAAAAGAGTATTATCATGAAGATAAAAGAAACTCTTTGATTTATTAACCTTCTATCCTGACACCAACTCATACTACCTAAGAATCTTCATCATCTTGATTATTGATCCTCTGTCTCCTGACCCAAATAGAATTGTGTCATCCGCATAAGATAAATGGTTAATCTCTGGACTCCACTTCAGCAGTCCATAGCCCTTCATAGACTCATCCCTATGCAGGTTGTTTAATCCTCTAGATAACACCTCTGCTGCAATAATGAATAAGGTAGGTGATAAAGGGTCACCATGTTTCAATCCTCTTGATGATTGGAAAAAATCATGTGTAATGTCATTTGTAAGAAAAATCCAGGATACTCTATCATATGTCTTGGCCATATCTAGCTTCACCACCACATTAACATTATTGTTCCTCCTGTTAATATCTCTTATTATCTCCAGTGCCAATAAAATATTCTCTGTAATGTTAGGGTTTTGCCCTGATTTTCTTACCATAATTTAAGATTTATTTTTCCTTAAAGAAAAGACAAAATATTACCATAAATGTTTTTACTTTTCTGAAAGGAAAATATAATTTTCTTTCATATTTGGTTTGTTCTTTCATTAGAGGAAATTTTTGGAGATCTATAAATTGAAGATCCATATTCTCATAGCATAACACAATAGCATCCACAATGTAGTCGTTTAAGAATCTTGTTTATGGGGAGATTTATTCTCTCTAAAGTTTCAATGTTTTTCTTTATATTAGTTTTGATATAATAATATTTTGATTTTTAGTATAAGTTTTTTGTTATCTGATTTATCAACTATATGATTTGCAAATTGTAAGCTTCCGCATGACGCCCAATCACCCTTCAGAACCCAACAAGTGGTATCAGAGCACATGGTTCAACGATCCAATGGTTCAATAACCCAGGTTCATCGAGGTTGAAGATAGGCTCAAGATGGTTTCAAATCAATTTGTAATCAACGTGATGATAATGAAGATTTTTGTGCTACTACATGTGGAAAAAAATTTCAAATATATTTTCAACAATATCCCACTGCTCCATCCTTTAAAACAAAATCAATTTTCAACTCATGCTTATTTTATAGCATGGGCTCCAACTTTCAACCCCTGCAAACTTTAATGCTCGGGCTC
>JAJOOF010011049.1:0-20526 GCA_029582545.1 Solanum lignicaule
ACAAATTAAGGAAAGTTTTGTTCAGGTACGCGTCTTCAATCCACGAGACCGACTTACGGACCATCGATGGATCTACGGTCCGTAAGTCCCTTCCGTCAATCGGGACTCAGAAAATATTTCAGTTTCCACAAGTCAGCTTCTCTGAAGTAAACGACGGACCAACAGTACGGACCGTCGATCCATCTACGGTCCGTCAATCCCCTCCGTAGCTCCATACTTAGAATCTTCACAACTCAGGTACTGGAACCCTCGCAGTATCACTCTACGGATCAACAGTACGCTTCGTAGATCAATCTACGGACCATCAATGGGTACCGTGGTTCCACACTTGGTCAGATTTCCCTGATTTGTCCTCAACACCATGCATTCTGATCTACGGTCATCACCTACGGACCGTGAATGGACCTACGGTTCGTAGATCGCCTCCGTGGATGCCTTGTTTCTGCAATTCTCTCAGTTGTCTCTTTACTTCTGCGCCTGAACACCTTTCCTGTTAAACATGATAAAAACACATAAAAACCAATATAAAAAGGCCCTAGACACACACAACTTGTAAGTGAAATGTATTAGAAATACCGTAAACTCACGGTATATCAGGTTCCCCGGATGCTGTAAATGGTAAGTTAAGGTCTTTTAGCTTGTGGTTATGTATTTATTATTGTTGAGAGTTTCGTTGGATATAGTAAGACTCCATGTATGGAGATTGTGTTTAGAGTAGTTCTTAAAATCCTTATGGAAACTTCTTAGGTGTTTACTTGTATCAATGGTTTAGTGGTTGTTAAGACGTTGGTGTTATGTTTAGATTGAGGGAGTTGGATTTGAAAAGACTAGTGGGGTTTGCTCCCAAGGTGGAGATAGAGTGCTTCATGGTTGGTAGGTGAGTAGAACTATGTTGGTTTTGGAAGAATTCCTTGTTATGGTTAGATGAGTGAAAGTTGGAGGTGATGTGACTTCTTAGTATCCCTATCTCTTTTCTTTATCTTCGAGTCTAGCTTGAGGTCTTAGCTCCTCATGGTTCACTCCTTAGGATTCGGGTGTCTTAGTCATCCCCATATTTCCTCATGCATGCATGCTTATGGAAAATTTGATTTTCAAAAATATGATTTAGTTTAATTGATTGCTTCATGATTATGTGCATTTGAGTATGATCTCGCATGTTTGTCTTGTGAAAAGATGTTTTAAAAGTATGTTTTAGCTTGGAGTTGAAGCTTCCTCCTCGGATATGTGCATTTATATGATTGCTTTCATGTTGGGATGCTAGGTTTAGTTGCTAATTCCTTATAATGTTTTGAATATGTTTTAGCTGGGAGTTGATATTCCTCCTTGGTTATGTGCATTTTGATGAAGTTGCATTATGATTGGGTTTTAGTTTCTCTCCTACTCTCTTTGTGCTAGTTGAGTTCCATTCGAGAACGAATATTCCCAAGGGGGAGATAATGTAACACCCCGGAATCAAGGAGTCTAGAAATGGGTCAAGTGGGAAACTCACAAGCCCAAGAAGTGGACCATGGAACCCTCCACAAAGCCTCAGACGGGCTAGAAGGGGACAACGGTCCGTTAAAGAGCTCGTGGAAGGTTTCCACAACCTTCCCCATGTGAGCATCACTTTGACGGACGACTAGACGGCCCGTGGTGAGGTTGAACAGCCATCAAAGTGGTCGTCAAGTGAGTAGGGGTCCTCCCCTAGCTACTGTTTAAGGGCCACGAGCATCACAACAGCCCGTGAAGCCCCACACGGACCGTGAGGTCGTCCGTGAAGGGTTTTCAATAGACTTAGAGTTTACAGTCAACTTCAAATGATCATATCTTTTAGCACAAAATGAATTAGGTGGCCCATGACCGATCAAATTAAAGGTCTCTGAGTCCACTTTCCAACGTCACCAAGTTTACCCAATTCTCATCTCGGAGTAAAAAGTTATTCCTGAAATAGTGAAGCACTGTCATGCTAAATTTCTTCACGACCCGTTTGACGGGTCATGGTGCTCATGACGACCCGTGATGGGTTTCCAGTGAGCCAATTCAGCAGTTTTTAAGTGAGGGATTATTGGGTCTTTTCCCAATTATTTTAACTCGCTACTAAATCATTTTTCCTTCTACCAAAGCCCTATATAATGATTCTAAACCCCCAAATCACCCAAACTAAATTCATTCTCTTAAATTTCCAAAAGTTGATCAAGCTCTTCCTCTCCAAATATTTCTCACTCTAGAAATTGAAGATGGATAGGGTTTCAAGATCAAACCTCCAAATCCTCCATTGCTTTCAAGCTTTTGGTATCAAGGTATGATAGTTTTTATCCATGGATTCCTTCCATTCATGGAGTTCCTAAATTCTCCTATTTTCAAAGTTAAAAATCCCAAATTGATTTGAGGTTTTCTTCGATTGCCGTGGCTTCTCTTCAATGTTGATTTAAATGATTGAATTATGATCTCTTATGCATGAATTTATGAAATACTATGGTTTTAATGATGATTCCCCATAAACCCACGTAAATCCCATACTTTCCAATTATGATGATATAATGTGGGTATGGATTATGAAAGAAATTTTTTATGAAATTAAGCGTGAATTGATAGAATTATATGATTTTATTATGAATTTTTATGAAGCCATATCTAACCCATGATTTATAGATGTTGATGATTGAAAGTGGGTTTTGAACCTTGAAAGGTGAATTATGAAATTATGCATGTTCTTTTGAAGTTTATGGAAATTTTTTAAGGGTGCTTTGAGAGTGAAGTATCAATGATGTTGTTATGGTTGTGTTGTTAAAAGGATTTCTCATATACACATTTATGCATGATTGTGAAAGGTATTCTCCATGATAAGGGTTCTTAGGGTTGAAATGCTTTCTCACCTAAAATGAACCAATGTTAAGAAGCTAATCTAATGAAGAGGCAAGAGGCTATTACCCATGCTCCTTTATGAGATAGTATGAAAAGATCATGGACGGTGAAAGGTTTCTCACGCATGGTCTAAGGAGATATCCTATGATAAGACAAGGGGTGACTACCCATGTCTTTTAAATATAAGATAAGTCAAGACTTAATAACTACTCTGTGGGAATTTATGCTTAGCACCGAGAGGATTTTGAGATGGAAGCTCTCATGTGTTGAGGTCAGGTTTCTAGAAGCAATCTCCTTATCCCTTACCTATGTGCCCCCGTAGGATGATTGTCTAGATAGACATTAGCTAGTGGATCCACTTAAGCTAGAAGTTCATGGTTCTACCTTGGCAAGTAGGACAACCCTTTTTGGTATGTGAGACACCGGGGATTATGTTATATCTCACATGGTCTTTATGTCGGTTAAGTCTCATTTCCACAGTAATAATGAACTAAGGTTACTTCAAGATGTATCTCACATGTATTCAAAGATGATGTTCATTTGCATTGATCATGGTGTTATGACTTATAGTTTCGAACTCTCAATATAAATGTTTTAGCTTGATCATTGAATACTTATAAAAATGTCCCTTTTCAGCATGATTTAAATGTTTTATGCATGGCTATAATACTTGGTACATTGTTTTGTACTAACACATACTCTTGCCTACATTTCCTTAAATGTAGAGTCCGACAGTCAGGGTTCTCAATTTCGTGGCTATAGGTTGATTTTAGAGATTTCGAGCTTTGGTGAGTCCTCATGCTTCGAGGAAGGATCTTCATTGTGTTTAATTTCTATCTTACTTTCAGTTTTGTACATGATGTATAGGCTAGGCCCAATTTCATTCTTTTGTACTTGATGGCTAATGTTACGAATTGTTTAGACTTCCGATTTACTTATATTAAATGTTTTGGACTTGAAATGTTGTTTTTAATAACTTTGTTCTATTTCTTATGTTATGAATTCTATTTGGCTTGTATGGGGCCTCTCCGGTTCCTATACGCCATGTAACAGCTAGGGGGTACCCCTGGGCTATGACAATTTAGTTTCTAATTTCAAATTCTTTTATTAATTATGTTATCATTGTGTTTGTTTTTGTGTTCTCGTGGAGTTGTTGATAGCTTGGTTGTCACGCCCCGAGCCTACACCCTGGGCGAGACTGGCACTCGTGAACCATTGATGGCCCCAAGTGAACCCTTGGCCTGGCTTAACTTATTGCGGAAGACCTAAATAACAAGAAACAGTCTCAAAGGATACCCCATGCAATAACTTAAAGAAATATAAGACTAGCCAAAATGACAACTCAGGTCTTAACATAAACAACTGAAAATGGAAAGACTAAACAACTATAACTATCCGTCTATGAAGCCTCTAAAACAAAGAGATATGTCGGGACAAGACCCTCGATCATCCTATCAAATTAAGTACTAAAAGAATGAAAAAAGGGTCCTCTGAAAAGCAAGGAGGCTCACCAACTAACTCTGAGTGCTCAACTGGATCAACGAGGTGCTGGATGCTGATCCTGGTTACCTGTATATGATGCAGACCAAATGACATCAGTACATTGAATGTACAAGCATGCGAGGGGGAAACTAAACAAGACATAAGCTTGAAAAGAATCTGAAGAGAACACTTACCTTAGCTTTGCTCAACTCAAATGCAAAATAAAACAACAATTAAAGTGCAGTTTATGTAAAGCATTTAAACATTAAATAACAACTCAATTTACTCATATAATAAAGTAATATAATTTTGTGGGAGTTTCTCTAACCGACAACCACCACTATGAGCTAAAGTGATGATACATCGTCTCGCCCACGCTGCCAGAACTGTCCAATAACTTGCTGGGATATAGAACGCCTCAACTAAGTGGATCAACTAGTCTATGCCAAAAAGCACTAAGGAATCATCTAAAAAGTATGACCCTTTTTCTACCTATGTTGGCCAAATGGTTTATGGAGAAATTGAGTTGTTATGAACTCGTCCCCACATCGGTGCTCAATACTACTCCCAAAATACTCAGCTCATATGTTTTAAAAACAAAACTCTTTATGTGGTTTGAGGTAATTACTCAAAAACTAGCTCAAAGGCTATCTTGAAAATTGGTGTTTCCTCTCTTGTTTAAATGTGAAATCATTTACTCTTTGGGAATAGATAGTTCCGATATACTCTTTTTGAAGAAAAGATCTTCACTCTTTACTCTTTCCTCAACTCAAAACTTAAGTCTTAAAACAAAGTTAAAACGTTTGTAAAAGACTTTTGGAAAATTCTATGAACTTCTCTTGACTTGACTCCTAACTTTCCTTGAATTGAATTATGGATTCAAGACTCATAATCTCATGTTATTGATGATTTCATGTTGTTTAGACATACCTTAGAGTGTAGAAATCAATTAGGAAACATAGGTACGTTTCAAGGAAACTCAAACGGAAAGAAGCGGGAAAGGGTAGAAGACCTGGCATCCCTAGCGCTCTGAGTTGCGCGGGGCGACAGAGGGTAAAATTCAGGCACTGGCTGGCGCGGTGCCCTAGAGGCCAAATTTCAGAACCCAAGTTGGAGCACAATGGCTGGCGCGGCGCCCCAGACCCCTCCCCAGAAAATCCCCAATTTTTCTTGCTCATTTTTGAACTCTAAACCCTCTAGATTCGAATGGTTCCTTTCCCAAATGCTTAGAATCAAATACACAACCAAAATGTGCAAGAAACTACTCAAAACAACATCAATTTTCATGAATTTAACTCAACAACTTCAACAAATCAAGAATCTAACAGAATTTCAACAAAACCCATTAAGAACTCAATTTCTATACTTTCAAGAACATAAATTCATGGAATTGAATCATGTTTGGCTTGTGGATGAATGAACCCAACACTATGTGATCTCATATACCTCGTAGGGATCACCCCTTGACGAAATTCATGATCTTAGCTTCTAGAACTTGACGATTCCTTGTCTCTTCTCCTCTTTTCTCTTCTCTCAAAACCCTAACTCTTTTTGATGAAACATAAACTGAACTAAATAAGTTTAGACCCCAACTTAATTATCAAAAACGAAATTAAATAATTGGGTAGTGAAAAGACCATAATACCCTTCTAAAATCTAGTTTTGACATTCCTTATATAGACAGCCCAACTTTGAATGGCCATATCTCCCCCATATGAACTCGAAATCGAGCAAACTCAGTGGCGTTGGAAAGATAATTCAAAGATATTGCCTAGGTATCTTGTAGTACACCTAAATCATCTTCATCTAAGAGTTATGGTCGCTTGAAGTTGACCCAAAACTCAAGCTTAACATAACTTAAACAAATTTTCTAGATTTTTCATTCTTTCCAAAAATGACTCTTTCTAATTCTAGCTCTTTTATTTAGCGAGGTGTTACAATATCTCCCCCTTGGGAACATTCATCCTCGAATGAGATTACTGTTAGTAGACTAAGGGTATCACATCTAACATTCAGCTTAAACACCCAACAAGCAAATCTAACACATTAAGTATATCAATTTAAAGAGTAGTAAGAAGAGAATTAGTACCTTTATATCAATTTAAAGAGTACTAAGAAGAGAATTAGTACCTTGATCTGGAATTTCTCCGGGCACAAAGAGATGTGGATATCTTTTCTTCATATCCTCCTCAATTTCCCAAGTAGCTTCCTAAAAAAACTAATTTCTCCAAAGAAATTTTGACTGACACTATTTCTTTGGTTCTCAACTTGCGAACTTGACGATCTAGAATCTGCACAGGGATATCCTCATAAGAGAAGCTATCCTTGATACCAATATCTTCGGTGGGTATGATAAGTGAAGGATCTCCCATGCACTTCTTCAACATGGAAATATGAAATACCGGATGGACCGCTGCTAACTCTTATGGTAGCTCCAACTGATAAGCTAAATTACCAATCCTTCTGTATATTCTGTAAGGGCCAATATACCGAGGACTACGCTTCCCCTTCTTACCAAATCTCATAACACCCTTCATGGGTGAAACTTTCAAGTATACTCAATCATCTACTTCAAACTCTAACTCCCTTCTCCTAACATTAGTGTAGGATTTCTGACGACTCTGCGTTGTTTACAGCCTCTCTTCAATAACTTTCACTTTCTCCATAGCTTGATGAACTAAGTCTGGTTCTATCAACCCAGCTTCACCAACTTCAAATCATCCAATAGGAGATCTGCATCTTCTCCCATAGAGAGATTCATAAGGAGCCATCTGGATCCTAGAGTGGTAACTATTTCTATAAGCGAACTCAATGAGAGGTAGGTGATCATCCTAATTCCCTTTGAAATCAATCACATAGGCCCTCGGCATATCTTCTAAAGTATGAATAGTGTGCTCTGCTTGATCATCTGTCTAAGGATGAAAAGCAGTACTTAAGTTCACTTTTCAACCCATGCCTTTCTGAAAAGATTTCCAGAATTGTGCAGTAAATTATGCACCTCTATCTGATATAACCGATACCGGAACCCCATGAAGTCTAACTACCGCTTAAATATACAACTTGGCATAGTCTTTTACTGAATGGGTAGTCTTTTTCGGCAAAAAGTGGGTTGATTTCGTCATTCTATCAACAATCACCCAAATAGAATCATGTTGTTTGCGAGATCTTGGTAAACCTGTGATGAAGTCATTATTGATCATCTCCCACTTCCATTCTGGAAGTTCTATATTCTGAGCCATACTACCCGACCTTTGATGCTCTACCTTACCTTGTTGGAAATTCAGACACTTAGCAACAAACTCTGCAATGCCCTTCTTTATACTACTCCACCAATAAACTTCTCTCAAATCGCGATACATCTTTGTGGAACCTGGATGAATAGAATATCTGGAGCTATGAGCTTCCTCCATGATCCTTTCTTGGAGTTCATCCACCCTTGGTACACACAACCTACCTTGATACCTCAATACACCATCTCCCCCTTGTTCAAATGTAATTACGTTTTGCTTATGAACATTTGCCTTTAATTCAAGTAAAATAGGATCTTGGTCTTGCTTCTCTTTAACTTCTGACACTAATGATGATTCGGCCCCATTCATCACCACTACCCCTCCTTCTATGCAATCCATTAGTCAGACTCCCAATCGGGAAAGTCTATGCACCTCTTTCGCTAACTCTTTCTTATCTTCCTCAAAATGGGTGATACTACCCATAGATAATCTACTCAAGGCATCAGCAAAAATATTAGCCTTACCTGGGTGATAAAGAATACTCATGTCATAATCCTTGAGTAATTTTAACCACCTTCTCTTTCTGAGATTAAGCTCTTTCTTACTAAACACATACTGAAGACTCTTGTGACCAGTGAATACATCTACATGAACACCATAAAGGTAGTGACACCATATTTTCAAAGCAAGAACTACGGCAGCCAACTCTAAGTCATGGGTTGGGTAATTCTTCTCGTGAACTTTCAGCTGTCTGGAGGCATAATATATAACCTTACCATTCTGCATAATACACAACCCAAACAAACTCTAGACGCATCACAATATACCACAAAGCCTTGCATACCTTCTGGTAAGGTCAACACTTGGGCAGTAGTCAACCTCTTTTTCAATTCCGGAAAGCTTTTCTCACAAGCTTCAAACCATTGAAACTTCACTTTTTTCTGAGTCAACTTGGTCAAAGGGGACGAAATAGATGAGAACCCCTCTACGACCCTTCTATAATATCCAGCCAACCCCAAGAAACTCTTAATATCAGTTGGAGATGTGGGTCTAGGCCGATTATGCACTACCTCTATTTTCTGGGTATCAACTCTAATTCCATTACTAGAAACAATGTGGCTTAAGAATGCCACAGACTCCAGCCAAAACTCACATTTCGAGAACTTAGCATACAACTCCTTATCCTTTAGAGTTTTGAGAACTATTCAGAGATGGCTAGCATGATCTTCCTCATTCCTCAAATAGATTAGTATGTCATAAATGAATACGATAACAAACATATCTAAATAAGGCTTGAATAATATATTCATAAGGCCCATAAATGTTGCAGGTGCATTAGTTAAACCGAATGACATGACCAGAAACTCATAATGACCATAACGGGTCCTGAAAGCTGTCTTTGGAATGTCACATTCCCTTACCCTCAACTGATGGTAGCCTGATCTGAGGTCTATCTTAGAGAAACAGGTAGCACCCTGAAGCTAATAAAAAAGATCCTCAATTCTTGGAAGAAGATACTTATTCTTAATGGTAACCTTGTTCAACTGGCGGCAATCTATACACATTCTAAGGTAACCATCTTTCTTTCTCACAAATAAGACCGGAGTGCCCCAAGGTGAGACACTTGATCATATAAAACCCTTATCAAGGATATCTTTCAACTGTTCTTTTAGCTCTTTCAACTCTCCTGGAGCCATTTTATATGGTGGAATATATGTAGGACGAGTATCGAGAAGAATATCTATACCTAATTATGTTTCTCTCTCAGGAGGGACTCCGGGTATATCATCAGGAAAGACTTCTGGAAACTCACTCACAACTGGAACTGACTCAATAAGAGGTGTCTCAACACTAGAATCGTTAACTCGAACTAAGTGATAGACACAACCCTTGGAAACTAACTTTCTTGCCTTAAGGTACGAAATAAAATGACCATTAGGGACTGTTGAACTTCTACTCCACTCTATAACTGGCTCATTAGGAATCTGGAACTTGACAACTCGAGTTCTACAATCAATAGAGACATTACAGGCATGAGGCCAGTCCATACCCAGAATAACATCAAAATCAACCATATCTCGCTCAACTAAATCACCCATGGTGTTCTTGTGATTAACGGAAATGGTACAATCACGATAGACTCGCTCAACTAGAATAGACTCCCCAACAGGTGCAGAAACACAAAAGGGCACACAAAGTTTCTCCAGGAGAACATCAAAATTCATTGCAACATAGGGAGTCACAAAAGATAAACTTTCTCCTGGGTCTAGCAAAGCATAAACATCAAGAGTAAAGACTTTGATCATATCAGTGACAATGTCTGGAGAATTTTATTGCTCTTGGCGACTAGTGATAGCATAAAGATGGTTTGCTCCTCCACCTGCCCCCTGAAGTAGCTCCTATAGATGCAGTTCTGTTGAGTGGAGCAATTGATGAAGATTGGGCTCTATTACCCTGATTCCCATTACCTTGTCGGTTCTTAGGGCACTCTTACATGAAGTGAACCTCTTGACCACACTTGAAACAACCAATGAAGCCATCGCGACACTTACCTGGGTGGTTCCTACCACACTTAGTACATGCAGGAGCCAAGTTACCTCCTTGTGCCACACTACCTTGAGACTGGTCTAGCTCTGAAGTGCTGTGAATTCTGACTATTGTACTCACATTTGTTTCTGGGTGCAGGTGCACTAGCAGATGATGGAGCAGGTCCCTTTTTCTTTTGTTAAAAGAAAGAACGGTTCATATTACTCCTTTGTTGCCCAGACTCATTCCCTGTCTTAGCTTTCTTATTTCTAAACTCTTCCCTATCCCTCAACTTCTCTTCCTCAACCTGTTGCACATAAACCATCAACCTTGCTATATCTATGTCCTCTATTAGCATAGCTTCCTTTCCCACTTTGCTAGACAGACGAGACAACCCAGTAACAAATAAACACATCCTGCTCCTCATATCAACAACCATCTCCGAAGCATATCAGGAAAGTTGGGTGAACTTTAAACTATACTCATGAACACTTAGTGAATCCTATTTAGGGGTAAGGAATTCTCGTACACTGGCTTCTCTCAGTTCGTGGGGAAAGAAACACCCCAAGAAAGCCTCCTCAAACATAGCCTAACTCAAAATTGGTGCACCCTCATCTCTACCCTTCTTCCACTGTCAAACCAAGTCCTAGCAAGACTCTTCAGTTGATATGCAGCTAGTTCCACTAGCTCAGCATCATGCATAACCTCAAACACCTTTTGTAGTTGCTCAACAAAAAGTTTTGAATGCTCAGTAGTTCTTAAACCAGTGAAGCTTGGAGAATTCATCCTCAAGAACTCGCGGATCCTTGAAGTATCAGCCTCTTCCTATCGAGCCCCTCTTTGTTTCCCAACTTGGTTCATCCCGGCTTGACCTAACATTTGGATTGCTTCCCGAAATTCAGCTTTAGTGACCTCTCCTTGGGGCTACACTTCTTGTGCATTAGGTACCCCTTTCTCCTCAACATTCCTCCTAGCAGGATGACCTCGAAAAACTCTTCGTGGAGGCATGATCTGAAAGACACGTAGAAGCACGAGTTAGAAAGAGACTTTATTGAGATAAACTCTATCGCACGAAATAAGTATGAAAGAAGTGAATGAACTTCCTAAATGTTTCAGCTTCCTAATTATAGATGTGTTGCACTTCACACCAATACCTAGGACTCTACATACACGGCTTCATAGACTCCCTAGGACTTTTGAGCTCTGGGATCTGATACCAAGTTTGTCACACCCCGAGCCTACACCCAGGGCGGGACTGGTACTCGAGAACCATTGATGGCCCCAAAAGAAACCCTTAGCCTAGCTTAACTTATAGTGGAAGACTTAAATAACAAGAAACAGTCTCAAAGGATAAGTCATGCAATAACTTAAAGATATATAAGACTAGCCAAAATGGCAACTCAAGTCTAAACATAAACAACTAAAATGGGAATAACTAAAGAACTATAACTATCAGTCTATGAAGTCTATAAAACAAAGAGGAATGTCGGGACAAGACCCCCGATCATCCTAACAAATGAAGTACTACAACAATGAAAAAATGGTCCTACGGAAAACAAAGAGGCTTACCAACTGACTCTGAGTGCTCAACTGGATCAACGAGGCGCTGGATATTGATCCAGGTTACCTGTATCTGTATCATAAAATGATGTAGGCCAAATGGCATCAGTACATTGAATGTACGAGCATGCGACAAGAAAACTAAACACGACATAAGCTTGAAAAGAATATGAAGAGAACACTTACCTTAGCTTTGCTTAACTCATGGATACTCAACTCAAATGCAGAATAAAACAACAGTAAAAGTTCAGTTTATATAAAGCATTTAAATAGTAAATAACAACTCAATTTACTCATATAATAAAGTAATATAATTATGTGGGTGTTTCTCTAACCGAAAACCACCACTATGAGCTAAAGTGATGATATAGTGTCTCACCCACGCTGCCAGAACTGTCATATAACTTGTCGGGATATAGAACGCCTCAACTAAGTGGATCAACTAGTCTATGCCAAAAAGCACTAAGGAATCATCTAAAAAGCATGTCCATTTTTCTACGCATGTTGGCCAAATGGTTTATGGAGACATTAAGTTTTTATGAACTCGTCCCCACATCGGTGCTCAATAATACTCCCAAAATACTCAGCTCATATGTTTTAAATACAAAACTCTTTATGTGGTTTGAGGTAATTACTCAAAAACTAGCTCAAAGGCTCTCTTGAAAATTGGTGTTTCCTTTCTTGTTTAAATGTGAAATCATTTACTCTTTGCGAATACATAGTCCCGATATACTCTTTTTGAAGAAAAGAACTGCACTCTTTATTCTTTCCTCAACTCAAAACTAAAGTGTTAAAACAAAGTTAAAACGTTTGTAAAAGACTTTGGGAAAACTCTATGAACTTCTCTTGACTTGACTCCTAACTTTCCTTGAATTGAATTATGGATTCAAGGCTTATGATCTCATGTTATTGATGATTTGATGTTTTTTAGACGTACTTTAGAGTATAGAAATCAACTACAAAACATAGGTACACTTCAAGGAAACTCAAACGGAAAGAAGTGGGAAAGGGTAGAAGACCTGCCGTCCCTGGCGCTCTGAGTTGGCACGGGACGCCAGAGGGTAAACTTCAGGCACTAGCTTGGAGCGCACTGGCTGGAGCGGCGCCCCAGAGGAAAAACTTCATAACCTAAGTTGGGGACCTCTGGCTGGCGCGGCGCCCCAGACCTCTCCCCAGAAATCCCCCAAATTTTCTTGCTCGATTTTCAACTTTAAACCCTCTAGATTCGAATGATTCCTTTCCCAAATGTTTAGAATCAAATACACAACCAAAATGTGCAAGAAACTACTCAAAACAACATTAATTTTCATGAATTTAACTCAAGAACTTCTCAACAACTTCAACAAATCAAGAATCCAATAGAATTTCAACAAAACCCATCAAGAACTTAATTTTTATACTTTCAAGAACATAAATTCACCGAATTGAATCATGTTTTGTGCGTGGGTGAACGAACCCAATTCTATGTGATCTCACATACCTCGTAAGGATCCCCCCTTGACGAAATCTAGGATCTTAGCTTATAGAACTTGACGATTCCTTGTCTCTCCTCCTATTTTCTCTTCTTCTTTTCTCTTCTTTCAAAATCCTAACTCTTTTTGATGAAACATAAACTGAACCAAATAATTTTAGACCCTAACTTCATTATCAAAAACGAAATTAAATAATTGGGTACTGAAAAGACCATAATACCCTTCTAAAATCCGGTTTTGACTTTCTTTATCCAAACAGCTCAATTTTGAATCGCCATATTTCTCTCAAAAGAACTCGAAATCAAGAAAACTCAAGGGCGTTGGAAAGATAATTCAAATATATTTCCTACGGTATCTTGTAGCACACCTAACTCATTATGAGCTAGAAGTTATGGTCGCTTGAAGTTGACCCAAAACTCAAGCTTAACATAACTTAAACAAATTTTCCAGATTTTTCATTCTTTCCAAAAACGAGTCTTTCTAATTCTAGCTCTTTTATTTAGCGAGGTGTTACATTGGCATCATTCAAAGACCCTTCAGAAGGGAAAAGCGCATGAGTTGTAGTTTGTGTAGGGTTTCAGCCTTAATGTAGGTTATCGTTTCCCTCTCTAGACTTGCCTTAGCTTGATTATGTATGTACTTGAGTAGTTTTATAGTTAGAATGGTTTTAAGACTAGTTTATAGGTGTGCTTGATCCTCAGTGATATTTATTGGCCATTTCGAGTTATTTAGTTTAGCCTTTTAGTCAATAAGCCTTAGTTTAGGTTAATTATTGGCTTGGTTGTTGTTTTATATCCTTAGAATGCTCTTAGGTGGCGTGTGACTTAGATTTTATATGCATTGGTTGTTTTAGTGCTTTGTGTGACCTTTTGGTTCATGTTTTGAATTTATCACCTGTTGGATTTAAGGAACTATTGGATCTGAAGCCGTGAGCTTGAACTGGCGAGATTCCAGGTTAGTACTCTTGTGGTGTGACACATATTTACCCGATTATGTGTGATGCTAATTAATTTGCGATGATGACTAAAATGTGTTGGTTTGAAAGCATGTTCATGGCATAATTGCATCTAATTTTCTTGAAAGAAAAGATGGTTTAGATACTTTTGGTTACATTACATTTTTTATTGATTTTTAGCTCCGAAGGAGCGGGATTACTGATTTTGACTGATTTTACCAATGAAAACTTGGTTTTCACAAAATGGACTATTTTCGCCTTATAAGGCATATGTTAATAAGTTTCGACGGCCCGTAGACTGAATTCCATGTTTTTACTATTATGATAAGTTGAGGCGGGTTTCGTAGTTGTCTCAGGGGTTCATAGGATAGCCAACAAGAAAATTTCAAAATGTTTAATTCTATTTCATCTATCGGTAAGCTAAGGTAGGTTCTATAGTTATCTTAGGGGTCCACAAGACAGTCGATGAAACAATTTCAGAACTTTTTATTTTAATATGCATTGACCATATATGCATTGCATCTCATTATGTGATTAACTGTCTATGTTGTTGGATGGTGTGGTAGAGCTGTTGTAGCATTACTTGTCGGTAGATTTTGTTACTTTAGCTTTATTGAGACTCTAGTAAGAACTATCGTACTGCTTACTTATATATATGATCTTGTTTAGCTCGGTCAGCCTATGATGCCTACTGAGTACCCCCTATTTTGGTACTCATACTACACTTCTGAATCTTTTATTGATGCAGCTCCCAGTACAAGCCACCTTCAGTGAGCGTTGGATCCTCTGTGACTGTCACATATTTAGATTTTGGTGAGATCCTGACATTTAGAGACTTGCTACTTTCTCTCTTATGTACAAACTTATATTTTACATTTTGATTAGCCAGTTTTCTTGTATATATAGTCTTTTTGTGCTGAGTAGGTCCTCTATAAGTGACACGTATTTGGGTTAAGTTTTGTGTTAGTTTGTCATCTTGGTCACTTTCAGGCCTCTTTTGTACTTTTTTTTTTATCATACTATAGATTTTTGATATGTCATGTTTTCTATATTCTATTCCCGCTTCTACTTAATCTTATTACCATTATTTAAATTGTTATCTTCCACAACTTTTGTTTTGGGTTAAGGCTTGTCTACTCAGGGGTTTTAGTAGGTGTCATCATGACCTGATTTCAGATCATGACAGCGTGGTATGAAGGTTTAGGTTCATTTGTCTCACTAATACAGGAGTATAATACCTTGGTATTTGAAAGAGCTAAAAATAGAAAGAACTAAATTGGAAATAGCAAAATCTGAAAATTTTCAAGTTTTGCTTAAGTTGTGAATTTTGGGTCAACTTCAAACGATCATAACTTTCAGTACAAGATGTTTTAGGTGTCCCATAAGATATCAAATGAAAGGTCTTGGGATCCTCTTTCCAACGCCACAAAGTTTGCTAATTTTTGAGCTCGTATGAGGGAGATATTCCTGTTTGAAGTTAGGCTGTCCAATTAAGGAAAGTAACCCGAAAATGTGAAGGGTATTTTGGTCTTTTCCTTATCCCATTGATAAACACTCAACTACACCTCATCCAATACTAGGTGTAGGCGGTCGCAATCTAGTATAAACCTAACGAAGGGTTGGGGTCGATCCCACAGGAAGTGATACAAGTTAGAATTCAGTTACGAAGTTACAAATGTGATCTAATCAATTGTAAGAATAGAAATTATCGAAAACATTTAAATAAATCGAAGGGGTTGACACGAATATCAAATGGGGGGATTAGGTTTGTCAATTAACAACTACAACAATTAGAAAAACAGGGGAGTAATCAAGTATATTAGGGATACTTGGGGTATGATCAATTAAAGGCTAATTTCGCTATATGGGTAATTATAATTTACTAACAATTGTTGAATCTTAGTGAGTAGGCTAGGCCATAGATGCAATAGATTTCTCTCGAACAACTATTACGATTCAAGTGAGTTCTCTCGAACCTCGACAAGCATAACACTATAATAAGCCCAATACCTCAATTTACCTACTCTCGCGAGCTAGATAGGTAGGATCGACCAAAGATTCACTCTCTCGACCTAAACCCCCAACAACCCAATCACTACAATCATCAATCAATAACCTTAGTTATAAAACCTCTTTCTCAAGCAAGCCAAGAACACTAAGTTAGAACTGCATTTGCAACTAAAATTCATGGGTTAATACATAACTATCAATTAAACCCACTTCAAATTAGCATTTCAATAAAAAACAACAATACCCATAAGCTAATTAGAGCAAATAATCACATTATCAGACCCCAAGAAGGGGGGTTTTATCCACACATCATAAAAAGGAAGAAATCAATACCAATTACGTTCTACATAATCTGGGTATTGCAATCCACGTGTTTACAATGATCCAAAATGCTCAACATCGAAAACCCAACTCAAAATCTACTAGAAAACTCCTAAAACTAAGTCTCCAACACAAGCTTAAAGTTCTACAATGGGGAAAATACTCAGTAAAAATGACTGGATCCATTTTCTGCCTTTTAAATTTCAATTTATACGTTCTCAAGTTTTGGCCTTCAGGACCACTAGGCATGGTTAGTTGAGCATCGCCGACCAAGACGGCGACGCGCCTATGGCTCCATTCCATCGCCGGTTTGCCTTGGCTCTTTAACCTCAGAGTTCTGTGACTTTAGGCGACTAGGATCGAGGTCACCAATCCATTTAGCGGTTCGCCAACTGTCAATGTCCATCACCAAGTTGGTTTTTCCACAAGGCTGGCATGCTGGAACTTTAGGCAAGCCTAAGAGACACTCGGTGGTTCGTCGAGTAGTCTTGGCGATCACCAGGAATTCCTTTCTTCAACTTCTTCAGCTTTTTCGCTCCTTTTTGCCGGTAATGTCCTTGCCTTGCTCCTTCACCTTAATTGCTGCAAATTAACACTTTAACATCGGTTTAGAGCATAAATTAGGCACCTAGGACAATAAAACTATGAAAACAAGCCCTAAATGAGTCGAAATCTTAGACTCATCAACATCCCCAACTTAAACCTTTTGCTTGTCCTCAAGTAAAATTCAAGATCAATCAGTTCAACAAGGATGTCTACAAACAGTGCTACTCAAGACTCAATACGAATGCACACAAGAGGTTCAAATTACCCATACAATGTTCAATTGTGCACTCTAAGTTTCAAATTGTGACTAACTATCATCAAATAGAACTTAATCTCACAATGCTTACTTCAAATGCAAGTTCAAACTTAACAAAAGCATTCAAATGCCCTCACACCAAGAATGATTCCAAGCTCACACAAAGAATATCAACAAATTATAATTTTGGAATCAAATACAACTCTCACACTCCCAAAGATGAACACATGCATGACTCTACCAATAGGCTTGCCCTTATTTTCCAATCAACATTATTTTAAGCTCACTCAAGATCACAAAGGTCTTTCAAGGCTTGTAATGGGGCTGAGTGTAAAGGTATAATCATTTTCGTTTAGTGACTCCTACCTTCATGAAGTATGGCCTGCAATTCACTTTTTCTCCTTCTCTTTCACCCTTCAACAATTTTCACAATTCACCCTATTACTTATTTAAGCATGACTCAATGAACTCCCCATTTCTTATGCTTCTTTCACAAGCTTTATTTCACAAACTCTTCTCTTTTTCAGTCTTTTCATTTCTTTTTCTTCTCTTTATTTATGTGGAGGGGTTCCATATTTTTCATCATGATCCTTCAAAGGCAGATTTTTCACATTCCTTGATTTTCCTTCTTTTTCACCACACCCCCAACTTAGGCTTTTTGTAACACCCCAAAAAAAATTGAGCTAAGACTCAAACCATTCTTCGTAGTGAGTAAGATTTTACGAAGAAATTTAAATTTTTTTTAAGTTTTAGGGTCGCTAGATGCAGCACCTTGAGTTCCAAAAAGAACTAAAGAGAATTCCTTTAAGTCATTCCTAGGTTCTTCTAAGTTTGGGGTCAACTTCAAACGACCATAACTTTTAGCACAAGATGAGTTAGGAGACCCATAAGATATCAAATGAAAGATCTCTGAGTCCTCTTTCCAACGCCACCAAGTTTGCTAATTTTCTACCTTGTATGAGGGAGATTTGCCCTTTTGAAGTCAAGCTGTCTATTTAAGGAAAGTTATCAAAAATAGGAAGGGTATTTTAGTCTTTTCCTTACCCACTTATTCTAAACTTAAATTTCACCCAATTAAGGGTCTAAAATAATTAGAATCAGTTTCATTCATCTCCAAAGCGTTTAGAATTTTAGTAGACTCCATTCAAGATTCTTTCAATCTTTTTCAAGATTCTTTCCATCGTTTTCAAGATTCTTTCCATCGTTTTCAAGATTCTTCTTCAAGGTAAGTCTTTCCCCAAGAATTCCTTCTTTCCAACTCAAATCCCTCCATACAATTATGAATCACTAATATAAATTATAAATCTTAGTCATAGAGATTTCAAGAAACTAATTCAAGAATCTGATGAAACATTTTCTTGATTATTTACCTTCAAGCTAGGGTTTCAAGGATTCTAATCAAGTTCTTCTTCAAGATTCTTTAAGACTCTTCAAGAACCTCATTCTTTGAGGTATGTAAGCTTCCATAGTGTTGGATTTTTTCGCCCACATGCCAATCATAAGTTTCCTTTACGAATTTCATTCATGAGATTGAGTATGTTGCTAATCTTATTCAGTTCTTGAGGTCTTGTGCTTCGTTCTTTTATAATGAAGTTCTTGTTGAGTTATTAAGGTGGAGTTGTGAATGAGTGATTGTTTTTGTAGGTCTTGATTGGGATTTTGACCTAAGTGTGTTTAGTATATGAATCCAAAAGAATTTGGAAGATACTATATTTATGAGTCTACACTATCATCGAGATCCTTCACATCATGAATCATAACTCTTGAATTCATAATTCAAATTCAACAAAAAGTTAAGAGTAGAGTTAAGAAAGTCTTTGAGATCAATTGTGAATCCTTTGAGATCATCTATCGATTTGAGCTAAGTTTTGAGGAAGTAAGTATGAGAATGAGAAGAGTCATATACCTGAGTTGCATATTGTTATTTAGATCCTTGAGTCGAGTCATTCATGCCCATAAATTCCGCATGAACTCCATCAGTTGAGTATCTTTGAGAGGAGTAGTATCTTAGAGTTTTAAGTCTTGAGTATTGAGTTCCTAATCATTTTGGCATTATATTCCTAATCATGGGACTATTACATGTTACCCATGAAGGTTCTTAAATTGAGTAGTTCATGCCCATAATTATGCATGAACCTGATGAGTCGAGCAGTCTTGAGATGAGAAGTATCATTGAGTCCTTGAGTTGAGTAGTTCATGCCCACAATTCTTCATGAACCCTTTGAGTCCAGCATTATTGAGATGAGTAGTATCATTGACTCCTTAAGTTCTGGAGTTGTTGAGTTCCAAGTATTGAGTTCTATGCATGGTTATTGAAAACCTTGAATTGAGCCGTTCACGTCTATAATTCGGCATGAACCCTATTTTATGAAGTCTTTTTACAAATTGTTTTAAAACTTTTATTAAAGACTTGAGCACTGAGTTGAGAAAGAGTAGAGTTGAGTTCATTTTCTTTAAAATGATATATGGAAACTAAATATTCCCAAGAGTAAATGTTTTTACATTTAAGATGAGAGGAAACTTAGATTTCCAAAAGAGTTTTGAGCAGTTTGAGTACCATCTCTTTTAAGAGAAAGATTTTTGAGTAATAATCTCAAAACACATAAAGACTTATGTTTTTAAACATATGAGATAGTTATATTTTGGGAGTAGTACTGAGAACCGATATGGGGGAAAGTTCAGACAACTCACAGCCCTCATAAACCATGTAGCCAATGTGGGTAGAAAGGATCATACTTTTTAGATGATTCCTTATTTGTTTTAAGCATAGACTAGTGAATCCACTTAGTAGTAGGTTCTATACCCCAAAAAAGTATAAGACAATTCAGATAGTGTGGGCTAGACGTTGTATCGTCACATAACTCATAGTGATGGTTGTTTGTCGGTTAGAGAATCTCCCATAGAAAAAAAATTATTTTATATACGAACTGAGTATTATTGTATTTTTTAAGTACATTGAGTTGCTATCTACAGTTTTACAGCTTTCTATATATTGCATCTTTTGTTATTGCTTTACCCTTGAGTATCTAGAGTTGAGTACCTTATTGTTGAGTTGATCCCTTTATCTTTGAGTTGAGTATCTTATTCTTGAGTTGAGTAGAGTTGAGTGAGTTGAGAAGAGGTAAGCATGTTTCCTTTTTATCAAGTTCAAGCTTATGTCTATTCTTTAGAATTCTCCTTACATGCTCGTTGTCACGACCCAAGCCTAGGGCCTAGACGTGACCGGCGAATGGGGAACCCGAAGGAACCCCAAACAAGCCTCATAGCATATCATTACACATCCTTGGTCGCAGAAGCAATTAAAATGACCATAAGCGATAAGCA